>WNWK01009532.1:0-76020 GCA_009830355.1 Cherax destructor
ACAAGGGGACACAACTGGAAGCTGAAGACTCAGATGAGTCAAAGGGATGTCAGGAAACATTTCTTCAGCCACAGAGTAGTCAGGAAGTGGAATGGACTAGAGAATGATATAGTGGAGGCAGGAACCATACATAGTTTTAAGACAAGGTATGATAAAGCTCATGGAGCAGGGAGAGCAGAGACCCAGTAGCAGACAGCGAAGAGGCGGGGCCAGGAGCTGAGTCTCGACCCCTGCAACCACAATTAGGTGAGTACAATTAGGTGAGTACATACACACACAAACACACATACATGTGCCTAGGACAAAATGGTAACTAACTAACACACACACACTGTGGAGAAAATTCTCCAGTATAAGGAGGGCTAAGTCGCTCAGAGGGTTGAAGGTTGGAGAATTTTCTCCACACTGGGGGGGGGGAAAGTTCGCCATAGGTGTATAATTCATCTCTTAACATTATTTTGATTTTCTCACTCACCACAACTGCTGATTGTCTTTTCTTAACAACTTTAGTCTGTGGCGTTTCTGGAGAATCACTAAGTTTGTTTTCAACACTGTAATTTTAACGACACTAGTTTATCTATTGTCTGCTTATTCAATACACCTTTGTTCAAAACATCAACTGTCCTGATGGTTTCATTTGCATCAGGATATATGGTCATTATTTTTCCAAGAGGCCATTGAGACCTTGGACCATCATTGTCAATAATCACTATGTCACCAGGTCTTAAGAATGTATAATTTTCAGGTACACCAGCTCCATAGAAGTGTTCTCTCAGTGAGGTAAGATAGTCTTCTCGCCAAATTTTCTCCCAACGTTCAATCACTTTGTTAAGTTAAAGTGTTTGACTTTACGTCTGAGTTGCTCAGGTTCGAGATAAGTAGGATCATCCATGATTTCTTTATCATTCATGGGAGGAACTGGTTCGAGCCTTCTGCCATGGAGTAAATGAGACAGACTTAACACTTACAAATTGTCCAAATAATCGGTAACATAAGTTAGAGGTCTTCTTGTTGACTCTATTTTCTACTTCAGTTACGACTGTTCGAAACTCTTCTAAGTCGATTCGTTGACGATGAAGATAGAGGCACACCTAGAACCCCTACCTAGTCAAGCACGTAGGAAACTATAGAAAGGGAAAAGTTTTGCAACAAGACTAGTCCCGGAGCTAAGGGGTATGTCCTACGAGGAGAGGTTAAGGGAAATCGACCTGACGACACTGAAA
This sequence comes from Cherax destructor, assembly GCA_009830355.1. Taxonomy (NCBI): domain Eukaryota; kingdom Metazoa; phylum Arthropoda; class Malacostraca; order Decapoda; family Parastacidae; genus Cherax; species Cherax destructor. Next base: position 1,224 of record WNWK01009532.1, read on the forward strand.
GACAGGAGAAATAACGGGGATATGATAACGTCATATAAAATACTGAAAGGAATCGACAAGATGGACAGTCTGTAGACAGGATGTTCCAGAGATGGGACACAGCAACAAGGGGTCACACTTGGAAGTTGAGGACTCAGATGAATCACAGGGATGTTAGGAAGTGGAATCGTCTGGGAAGTGATGTAGTGGAGTCAGGATCCATACATAGCTTTAAGAAGAGGCATAATAAAGCTCATGGAGCAGGAAGAGTGACCTAGTAGCGACCAGTGAAGAGGCTTGGCCTGAGCTGTGACTCGACCTTTGCAACCACAACTAGGTGAGTACACACACGGTCAACTGTGTACAGTGACGTTCTCAGTCAAGTAACATGACACAGCTCTACACAAAGCGTAATGTCCCGTTAATTCTTTTTCTTGCTTCATTTCTTCACCTGGGGTAACATGTTAATACTAGGCATTAACGACTTTGGTCGTGTACCTTCATTTTGAGAAGTCTTGAAATGTCTTGAAGTTCACTAATTAAAGACTGTTTGCAATGTGAATCATTAGCGTCATGTGTTGCTGTGTTTGAGAGGTTCTTCATGTGATTGTTGCGTCGTGTGTTGCTGTGTTGTTTGAGGTTCTTCATGTGATTGTTGCATCATATGTTGCTGTGTTGTTTGAGGTTCTTCATGTGATTGTTGCATCATGTGTTGCTGTGTTTGAGGTTTGTTCTTCATGTGATTGTTGCATCATGTGTTGTTGTGTTCTTTAAGGTTCTTCATGTGATTGTTGCATCATGTGTTGCTGTGTTTGAGGTTTGTTCTTCATGTGATTGTTGCATCATGTGTTGTTGTGTTCTTTAAGGTTCTTCATGTGATTGTTGCATCATGTGTTGCTGTGTTGTTTGAGGTTCTTCATGTGATTGTTGCATCATGTGTTGCTGTGTTGTTTGAGGTTCTTTATGTGATTGTTGAATCATGTGTTGTTGTGTTGTTTGAGGTTCTTCATGTGATTGTTGCATCAGGTGTTGCTGTATTGTTTGAGGTTCTTCATGTGATCGTTGCATTTTGTGTTGCTGTGTTGTTTAAGGTTCTTCATGTGATTGTTGCATCATGTGTTGCTGTGTTGTTTGAGGTTCTTCATGTGATTGTTGCATCATGTGTTGCTGTGTTGTTTGAGGTTCTTTATGTGATTGTTGAATCATGTGTTGTTGTGTTGTTTGAGGTTCTTCATGTGAGTGTTGCATCATGTGTTGCTGTGTTGTTTGAGGTTCTTCATGTGATCGTTGCATTTTGTGTTGCTGTGTTGTTTAAGGTTCTTCATGTGATTGTTGCATCATGTGTTGCTGTGCTGTTTGAGGTTCTTCATGTGATTGTTGCATCATGTGTTGCTGTGTTGTTTGAGGTTCTTCATGTGATTGTTGCATCAGGTGTTGCTGTGTTGTTTGAGGTTCTTCATGTGATTGTTGCATCAGGTGTTACTGTGTTGTTTGAGGTTCTTCATGTGATTGTTGCATTTTGTGTTGCTGTGTTGTTTGAGGTTCTTCATGTAATTGTTGGATCACGTGTTGCTGTGTTGTTTAAGGTTCTTCATGTGATTGTTGCATCATGTATTGCTGTGTTGTTTAAGGTTCTTCATGTGATTGTTGCATCATGTGTTGCTGTGTTGTTTGAGGTTCTTCATGTGATTGTTGCATCAGGTGTTGCTGTGTTGTTTAACGTTCTTCATGTGATTGTTGCATCATGTATTGTTGTGTTGTTTGATGTTCTTCATGTGATTGTTGCATCATGTGTTGCTGTGTTGTTTGAGGTTCTTCATGTGATTGTTGCGTGATGTGTTGTTTAAGGTTCTTCATGTAATAGTTGCATCATGTGTTGCTGTGTTGTTTAAGATTTGTTCTTCATGTGTTGCTGTGTTTGAAGATTATTCTTCATGTGATTGTTGCATCATGTGTTGCTGTGTTGTATGAGATATGATGGTTTATTTTTCAAGTCTTTGTTTCATCTCATAGTTTTACAATCTTAGTTTCCAGACATTTTGAGTCTCAATAAATCTACATTTGGACCCACAAGTTAAGACATCATACACTATTTTTTTTAGTTTATAAATAGTAACCTAGTAGTGTCTCCGTCAAGGTGCTTCAGCGATGAATTAGGTACACTTGACCTATCATCACACTCTACGATATCATAACCATAATTCTTAAAGGGGAGGAGAGGTAAGCCAGTGGAAGGTCTCTGTAAAATGTCCAAAAGCTCTAGCTGTGAGTCATGGGTACCTGGGTGTTAGCCTACTGGTGTGGGTCGCATCCTGGAGACAAAACTGACCTAATTTGACCGAAATACTCAGCATAACAAGGGGCTTTCTATATAGTAGTATGTCATTGATGTCAGCTAGGACTGTATACCTTGTACATGTACTTGTAGAAATAAAGATTATTATTATTATTATTATTATTATTATTATTATTATTATTATTATTATTATTATTATTATTATTGTTATTATTATTATTATTATATGGCTATGACCCGCATCAGGCAACACTTGTCCTGTTTCCTGACAAACCTAATACCTACCTACCTACCAAGCTACCTACCAACCTACCACCAACGTACCTACCTACCTACCAACCTACCTACCAGCCTACCTACCTACCTACCTACCTAATACCTACCTACCTACCTACCTACCTAATACCTACCTACCAACCTACCTACCAACCTACCTACCTACCTACCTACCACACTGCGACATCAGTGTGAAAAACATTTCTACCCAGTGAGATGCGATTTTGAATATTTTCTCCGTTTTAATTACGAATTCTTTATGTCTTGAAAGAGTCAGAGTTGACTTTCTATTTTCATAACAATGAGCTGGTATCATTACGACACATCAGTGACTTTTCCAGCTGGTACGACACATCACATGACTTCTTCAGTTGGACTGCTCCTTATCACACCATGTGAATTACCGTATGATGCTTATTCGTCATCCTTGTTAAACAAAAGTATATTTCACAGTGCCGCTCTGTTTATGTTCAGCTGCTGACCCAAAAATTGGAAAGCGGAGTCAATTATTTACCTCTTCATACCGGACTATTTTTGCGATATTTTTCTCTTATTATTTGACTCTCTTGGTCACCCTATAGAGAAGGTTCATGCTACTTCATGAAGGTTCATGCTACTTCATGAAGGTTCATGCTTACTTCATGAAGGTTCATGTTACTTCATGAAGGTTCATGCTACTTCATGAAGGTTCATGTTACTTCATGAAGGTTCATGTTACTTCATGAAGGTTCATGCTACTTCATGAAGGTTCATGTTACTTCATGATGGTTCATGTTACTTCATGATGGTTCATGTTACTTCATGAAGGTTCATGTTACTTCATGATGGTTCATGTTACTTCATGATGGTTCATGTTACTTCATGATGGTTCATGTTACTTCATGATGGTTCATGTTACTTCATGAAGGTTCATGTTACTTCATGAAGGTTCATGTTACTTCATGATGGTTCATGTTACTTCATGAAGGTTCATGTTACTTCATGATGGTTCATGTTACTTCATGAAGGTTCATGTTACTTCATGAAGGTTCATGTTACTTCATGATGGTTCATGTTACTTCATGATGGTTCATGTTACTTCATGAAGGTTCATGTTACTTCATGAAGGTTCATGTTACTTCATGATGGTTCATGTTACTTCATGATGGTTCATGTTACTACATGAAGGTTCATGTTACTTCATGATGGTTCATGTTACTTCATGATGGTTCATGTTACGACATGAAGGTTCATGTTACTTCATGATGGTTCATGTTACTTCATGATGGTTCATGTTACTTCATGAAGGTTCATGTTACTTCATGATGGTTCATGTTACGACATGAAGGTTCATGTTATTTCATGATGGTTCATGTTACTTCATGATGGTTCATGTTACTTCATGAAGGTTCATGTTACTTCATGAAGGTTCATGTTACTTCATGAAGGTTCATGTTACTTCATGATGGTTCATGTTACTTCATGATGGTTCATGTTACTTCATGAAGGTTCATGTTACTTCATGAAGGTTCATGTTACTTCATGAAGGTTCATGTTACTTCATGAAGGTTCATGTTATATGAAGTTCTGTTCTCATGAAGGTTATGCTTCATGACAGCTGCAGCTAACGTCAGCCAGCTGTTTCCCGGAAAGCGGAGGGTTCTCTACTGCAGAACGAGTAGAAGTCTGTAAATTCATTGTTTTGCTATCCAATGAAAAATTACTTTTTGTGTTTAGTGAAGTTGTAATAAAATCTTCGCTGAATCATTTGGAACCACCTCAACAACCCATCCTCAGCCTTCTGAATAATACTTTTGGTAACCCCACCCCTCTTCCTAATCTTCAAACTCCAAATTCTTTGTATAACATTCACACCACACATTGCATTCAAACGCGACAGCTCCACTACTTCCAGGTTCCTCGCTGCAACGTTTAAAACCCATTCTTCACATCCAAACAACAGTGTTGGCACCACTATACTCTGGTACATTTTTTTTTTTTTTGCCTGCAAGGAGAGAGTTCTTTGTTTCTACTGATGCTTCAATGCACCATCCACCTTTTTCCCACTGATATTTTTACGGTACACTTCATCTTCCATGGAACCAACCACCGACAAGTCCTTTCTCAAATATATGACCACATTTACTTCCTCCATTCTCCCTCCCTCCAATCTAATATCCAATCTCCCATTGCCTATATTTTCGTTTACTTTCATTCCCTTGCTCTTTCCTATGTTTACTTTTAATTTCCTTCTTTTATATACCCTCCCAAATTCATTTACCAACCTTTACAACATCTGTTCAGAATTTCCCGAAAGCGCAGCGTCATTAGCAAAAAAAGCAACAGTGACAAATGTCACTCTGTACTAGATTTACCATCTTTCAATGCCACATCTCTCCCCAGTATCCTATCATTCACTTCTTTTACAACCCCATCTATAAATATGTTAGCCATGGTGCCATTACACATTCCTGTCTTAGGCTAACTTTTATTGGAAAATAATTTTCCCTCTCTCCTGTACACATCTATTTGATAGACTCTGCTTTGCTGATTACAATTTTGAGTTTAACAATAGATTTATCCTTGAAGAACATGGTAAACAATACCGATAAGTTGATAAGTGAGACACATGTGCAACAGCTTGGTATCTCTATTGTTGAAACGTTTCCCCTAAGCGGTAGACTTCTTCAGTTAATTACAGAGAATAAATATAAACAGCAGCAGTAGTGGGGAGGTAAAGCTATTGTGATCAGTCACTCAACGTTGAAGAACATCTTGAAATGATCAGTCCCTTAGCCTGGAAAAGAGTTCTCCTTCATTGTCTGGAACAAGAACTCCAAACTACGGAGAATTCCTTTAAGGTTGACAGACTGATCACACCATATATACCTCGCCACTACTGCTGTTGTCTCCATATTTATTCTCCTCTGTATTTGACTGAAGAAACCCACCGTGCAGACAAAACGTTTCAACCATAAATAAACCCAACTCTTGCTCATGTGTCATACTCATCCAAGTTCATCCTTCAAAAGTTTATGACTATGGGAAACTTGCTGTCTCCTGAAAGACGTCTTGAGAAGACATTGACTACCTCTGGCCAAGTGAATGAGATGTATTGGTAGTTTGTGTTGCTTGATACAAGATCAAATAACAGATGTAATCCACAGTGAATGCATGTTTATTAGTAAATTACAAAAATAGCTGAATGTGTTGGCCATTACGGTTTTCATATAAATATACACGACAAATCATGTTACTGAACATTTGTTTAAATGTCTCTTTTGATATGCAGTCTGCTGTCTGCTGACCTCTTGCTGATGAAGAATAAGACATGTGCAACATCTGGGTATCTTTATTTATAGACGTTTTGCCATCCAGTGGCTTTATCAATACAATAGAAGGACAAATATGAACAATATAGAACTATATACAAAAGATGAGATAATCAGTCCCTCATCCATGGAGTTGGTGAAGAGCACCGTAGTTTTGAAGAATGTGAAGGGCAGGCAGTAAGATTGTCGCTTATATTCTGGCGTCAGATGAGGGACGTGCAGCAGACAAAGGCATTGTCACTGGCAGACGGGATTTCCCAGTGGAAGTATGTTATACCCAAGCAACAGGCTAGGAGTAAACAAGAAGGTCGTGGAGATGTCCTCTGTACGAAGATTCCATGATGTTGCAGTGTCTGTTAAGTTGTACATGATCTGTTGCACTTTCAGTGTATGAGAGGTATTTGAATAAACTGTGTTCGTTAAAAAAAACATGAAAAAGAAATCTTGTAATATGAACCACATTCTTTACTTACTGATCACTGAAACAAAAAGAAAACCAATGGGTTACAATAATACGTATATACATATTCCATGGGTTGCATTTCTTTTCTGAACATTCTGTATAATTGGACATCATAGAATGTTACTGCACCTCATACATCTCATGACTCTAATTTTCTTACCATATACCTTTTATCTCCCTTTCCCTCTGTCTTTGTCCCTGTCCCATTTGATTCCCGTACTGACAAGGCCGCAAAGCAAACAATTGAGGGTACATGGTAGATCTCCTTCTTGAGATTCGAGGCTGAAACAGAGACGAATTGTAGAGGTGACCAAGGAAGGACAGGTTACCAGCATGACTCAATATCACCAGTGGATTCAACATCCAGAGCTCTTAACACTCATGCTGTGTGTCCTGGCCAAGCTGTGCACTCTTCGATAAATATTACAAGATTAGAGTGAGAGACCTCATTTCAGAGCTCTCACCTTGGGATTTTGGGACACCATTCACTCTGCCATCAGCGTGTCCAGACCATCACACAAGGGCATATCCATTGCTTTTTGTCAATTTGAGTAGACTTCCAAATCCGTCTAGGACTGAACATTGCCGTGAGGCAGTACTAGGATGAACTTCAATTGGTGGGCAGTACTTCCTAAAGTGGCAGCAAGCTGTTAAATCCTGCCTGGTCTCAGCAGGTAGCACACACTTCCTACAAATTATCAAAACAGAGCAGCATTTGGGCAGATACACGGAGGCAGGACTTCATGGAGGTACTTGCTTGGTGGACTTTAAGATCCTTCTGAGGGACCAGTCCGCTCCAGCTACTTCAGAATCTATCACTCTCGAGCGTCTAGAGCCCATAAAGTCCCTCACCTTAACAATTAAACATTATTACTTAGTACAATGGTTAGCGAACTGGCCTGCTAGTTTTAGGACTAGCTATCCAACGGTTAGAATCCCGCCCGTTCTGAGTTGTTTACTATCCCGTTATTATGATTTTGCGAGTTAGTATAAACATCCTCTCTATAAGAATCACCCTTCAACCATGTGTCAATGACCACATCATAACCCCGTAAGAAGGTCGGACTTGGCTTTAGAGTAACAGTGGTAAGTACTCTTTATCAGGACAACAAATGAGTCCTTATTACTCCAGCTCTTCTTTCCTTAAATATACGTCCTCGCTGGGAGTAAAAACTTTAAGTTTGTTGACACGCATTACCCTCTCCCGCGGTCCTTAAATAAACCTCTCATGGTAAAATTTACCTGCCCGATCTTTCTTATAATCCAGTATGGAGTTCTTTACCCCAGGACCCCAGCCAGCGACTGCTGTAATTCTCATACATCATTCACCACGAGCACCATGGTTCCTTCCCTCAACTTACGGTTATTGTAATGGGCATAATTAGTTTGGGTTTTAACAGAAGCTGCCGTATCTATCTTGCTCAGTTGCTCAGTTCTAACTCATCAGGGGTGGAGCTTAGAACTTCCTCTTCAGTTGTTGGTTCTCGTCATAGACAATATAAAAGAAACCTCATCGTGTGCTGTATACTCTAGGGTCAGTCCACATATAACGCCCCTGTCCAATGTCAGGTTGTTCAAGCGTAGTGTATGCCCTCCAGTTGATGTTTTGTGTTGTTCAAGCGTAGTGTATGTCCTCCAGTTGATGTTTTGTGGTGTACAAGCGTAGTGTATGCCCTCCAGTTGATGTTTTGTGTTGTTCAAGCGTAGTGTATGTCCTCCAGTTGATGTTTTGTGTTGTTCAAGCGTAGTGTATGTCCTCCAGTTGATGTTTTGTGGTGTACAAGCGTAGTGTATGCCCTCCAGTTGATGTTTTGTGTTGTTCAAGCGTGGTGTATGCCCTCCAGTTGATGTTTTGTGTTGTTCAAGCGTAGTGTATGCACTCCAGTTGATGTTTTGTGTTGTTCAAGCGTAGTGTATGCCCTCCAGTTGATGTTTTGTGTTGTTCAAGCGTAGTGTATGTCCTCCAGTTGTTTTGTGTTGTCCAAGCGTAGTGTATGTCCTCCAGTTGATGTTTTGTGTTGTTCAAGCGTAGTGTATGCCCTCCAGTTGATGTTTTATGTTGTTCAAGCGTAGTGTATGCCCTCCAGTTGATGTTTTGTGTTGTTCAAGCGTAGTGTATGCAATCCAGTTGATGTTTTGTGTTGTTCAAGCGTAGTGTATGCCCTCCAGTTGATGTTTTGTGTTGTACAAGCGTAGTGTATGTCCTCCAGTTGTTTTGTGTTGTTCAAGCGTAGTGTATGCCCTCCAGTTGATGTTTTGTGTTGTTCAAGCGTAGTGTATGCAATCCAGTTGATGTTTTGTGTTGTTCAAGCGTAGTGTATGCCCTCCAGTTGATGTTTTGTGTTGTTCAAGCGTAGTGTATGCCCTCCAGTTGTTTTGTGTTGTTCAAGCGTAGTGTATGTCCTCCAGTTGATGTTTTATGTTGTTCAAGCGTAGTGTATGCCCTCCAGTTGATGTTTTGTGTTGTTCAAGCGTAGTGTATGCCCTCCAGTTGATGTTTTGTGTTGTTCAAGCGTAGTGTATGCCCTCCAGTTGTTTTGTGTTGTTCAAGCGTAGTGTATGTCCTCCAGTTGATGTTTTATGTTGTTCAAGCGTAGTGTATGTCCTCCAGTTGATGTTTTATGTTGTTCAAGCGTAGTGTATGTCCTCCAGTTGATGTTTTATGTTGTTCAAGCGTAGTGTATGCCCTCCAGTTGATGTTTTGTGTTGTTCAAGCGTAGTGTATGCCCTCCAGTTGATGTTTTGTGTTGTACAAGCGTAGTGTATGCCCTCCAGTTGATGTTTTGTGTTGTTCAAGCGTAGTGTATGCCCTCCAGTTGATGTTTTGTGTTGTACAAGCGTAGTGTATGCCCTCCAGTTGATGTTTTGTGTTGTTCAAGCGTAGTGTATGCCCTCCAGTTGATGTTTTGTGTTGTACAAGCGTAGTGTATGCCCTCCAGTTGATGTTTTGTGTTGTTCAAGCTTAGTGTATGCCCTCCAGTTGATGTTTTGTGTTGTACAAGCGTAGTGCATGCCCTCCAGTTGATGTTTTGTGTTGTACAAGCGTAGTGTATGCCCTCCAGTTGTTTTGTGTTGTTCAAGCGTAGTGTATGTCCTCCAGTTGATGTTTTATGTTGTTCAAGCGTAGTGTATGTCCTCCAGTTGTTTTGTGTTGTTCAAGCGTAGTGTATGCCCTCCAGTTGATGTTTTATGTTGTTCAAGCGTAGTGTATGTCCTCCAGTTGATGTTTTGTGTTGTTCAAGCGTAGTGTATGTCCTCCAGTTGTTTTGTGTTGTTCAAGCGTAGTGTATGCCCTCCAGTTGATGTTTTATGTTGTTCAAGCGTAGTGTATGCCCTCCAGTTGATGTTTTGTGTTGTTCAAGCGTAGTGTATGCCCTCCAGTTGATGTTTTGTGTTGTTTTAATATAATGACTCGAAAGATGTGCTTATCAAGTACTTAAGGAGTGTATTTGTGTAGTTACGCCACATCGCCTGCCTACGTACGTATGTTTATCTACATTTAATATAGCTAATGTTAGTGACAGTCAAAGGGGATAAGAGGCGGGACAAGTGGTGTCCCGGAAGGCTAGTGTTTAGTGACTATACTGGCAGGTAATGACTATACTGGCAGGTAATGACTATACTGGCAGGTAATGACTATACTGGCAGGTAATGACTATACTGGCAGGTAATGACTATACTGGCAGGTAATGACTTTACTGGCAGGTAATGACTATACTGGCAGGTAATGACTATACTGGCAGGTAATGGACATGTAAGTATAGACAGATATAATGTAGTTAAGGTGACCATGGTGAACGGCATGGAATCTCCACTAGAGTACTAACATTACATTCACTGTTAACAGTGTTACACCTTCCTCACTGTTACCACAACCAGTGTTATACCTTTCTCACTGTTACCACAACCAGTGTTATACCTTCCTCACTGTTACCACAACCAGTGTTACACCTTCCTCACTGTTACCACAACCAGTGTTATACCTTCCTCACTGTTACCACAACCAGTGTTACACCTTCCTCACTGTTACCACAACCAGTGTTATACCTTTCTCACTATTACCACAACCAGTGTTATACCTTCCTCACTGTTACCACAACCAGTGTTACACCTTCCTCACTGTTACCACAACCAGTGTTATACCTTCCTCACTGTTACCACAACCAGTGTTACACCTTCCTCACTGTTACCACAACCAGTGTTATACCTTTCTCACTATTACCACAACCAGTGTTATACCTTCCTCACTGTTACCACAACCAGTGTTACATCTTCCTCACTGTTACCACAACCAGTGTTATACCTTTCTCACTGTTACCACAACCAGTGTTATACCTTCCTCACTGTTACCACAACCAGTGTTACACCTTCCTCACTGTTACCACAACCAGTGTTATACCTTTCTCAATGTTACCACAACCAGTGTTACACCTTCCTCACTGTTACCACAACCAGTGTTATACCTTTCTCACTATTACCACAACCAGTGTTACACCTTCCTCACTGTTACCACAACCAGTGTTATACCTTTCTCACTGTTACCACAACCAGTGTTATACCTTTCTCACTGTTACCACAACCAGTGGTATACCTTCATCACTGTTACCACAACCAGTGCTATACCTTCCTCACTGTTACCACAACCAGTGTTACACCTTCCTCACTGTTACCACAACCAGTGTTATACCTTTCTCACTGTTACCACAACCAGTGTTATATCTTCCTTAATGTTACCACAACCAGTCAGTGTTACCACAACCAGTATTATACCTTCCTTACTGTTACCACAACCAGTGTTATACCTTTCTTTCTCACTGTTACCACAACCAGTATTATACCTTCCTTACTGTTACCACAACCAGTGTTATACCTTTCTTTATCACTGTTACCACAACCAGTGTTATACCTTCCTCACTGTTACCATAGCATTTGCTATACCTCTCTCACTGTTGCCACAAAAATTGCTGTTTTCTTCGCTGTTGCCACGAGAATTTCTATACCTTCTCCACTGTTACCACAACAGTTGTTATACTTTAGTTACTGTTGCAATAATAATAGTTATACCTCCCTCACTGTAGCCTCCACACTTGCGATATCTCACTCACTGTTGCCACCACACTTGCGATATCTCACTCACTGTTGCCACCACACTTGCTATATCTCACTCAATGTTGCCACCGCACTTGCTCTCTCTCTCTCTCTCTCTCTCTCTCTCTCTCTCTCTCTCTCTCTCTCTCTCTCTCTCTCTCTTTTCTCTGCCTCCTCATTACTTCCCTTCCCTCTTATATAAGTGCTGCCCACCTCTCGCGCGTGTGGTGGGCAGCAGAGAAACTGACGCGGTAATTGAGGATATTGGTCCTGCGTTGATTGATTATTGACAGAGATGACATTTGCCGTCGTTGATGGAGGTGTGGATACAGTGGTGAACTGCCACTTGTTATATCAAACCAACAGACAGCGAAGTAGAGGTCTCTGAATAATTAGAAAGAATATTCGTAAACAAAGGCCCATTTGTGCGATACGATCACAGTAAACAGGTGATATCACAATATGCAAAATAACCACTGTGGAAAAAAAAGTGAATTTCCAAGCGCTTTCGTGATTCCTCACATTATCAAGGAACTGCGATAATGTGAGAAATCACGAAATCACTTGGAAGTTCACTACCGTTTTTTTATAAAGTGGTTATTTTGCATAAAAGCCCATTAAGTTCACCACTAAAACAGATTTCTTCGCCAACGCGAGACACTTCTTAGGGTTAAGAGATCATTAAGGCTGAACATTAATTATTGCAATAATGTTTAGAAAAGTGGCAAGTAAATAAATAAGACACAAGTACAACACTTCGCTTCTCAGTGACTTTATGAACCCAATAAAAAGAATGAACGACGGAAGGTGTGTATAAGAACATAAGAACATAAGAATGGAGGAACACTGCAGAAGGCCTACTGGCCCATACAAGGCAGGTCCTTATCAAAACCACCACTACCTAAGAATTCACTCCTGCACCCACGACACCAATCAAACCCAGCCCCTCCCATTCATATATTTGTCCAATCTCTTTTTAAAGCCACCCAAGGTCCTAGCCTCTATCACCCTAATCGGAAGATTGTTCCACGCATCTACAACTCTGTTCGAAAACCAGTACTTGCCTATGTCCTTTCTAAATCTAAATTTATCCAATTTAAATCCGTTATTTCTCGTTCTTACTTGGTTCGATATCCTCAGTATTTTATTAATATCTCCCTTGTTTATGCCCATCATCCACCTGTACACCTCGATGATATCTCCCTCATTCTACGTCTCTCCAGAGAGTGGAGATTCAACGCTCTAAGTCTATCTTCATACGGGAGATTTCTTATACTGTAAATCATTTTAGTCATTCTTCTTTGTATGTTCTCCAATGAATCTATATCCATCCTGTAGTAAGGAGACCAAAACTGAGCTGCATAATCCAAATGAGGTCTCACTAGTGATGTATAGAGCTGTAAAATAACTTTTGGACTTCTGTTGCTTATACTTCTTGAAATAAATCCTAGTAATCTGTTAGCCTTATTGCGCACACTTAGGCACTGTTGTCTTGGCTTTAGATTCCTGCTTACCATGACTCCCAAGTCTTTTTTACATTCTGTATGATCAAGCTCAACTTCACCTAGTTTATAAATTCGAGGGATATTTTCATTACCAACGACTAGCACCTTACACTTGTCCACATTGAACTTCATCTGCCACTTTTCAGACCAAGACATTAATTTGTCCAAATCCTCCTGGAGTTCATTGGTATCCTCCTCAGAATGAATTATACGGCCTATTTTTGTATCATCAGCAAATTTACTCATGTCACTTGCAATTCCTTCATCAAGGTCATTTATGTAAATTATGAACAACAATGGGCCTAAAACTGATCCTTGTGGAACGCCACTAGTGACTAATCCCCATTCAGATTTGACCCCATTAATGGAAACTCTCTGCTTTCTATTGGTAAGCCATGCCTCTATCCATGCTAGAACTTTACCTCCTATACCATGAGCTGCCACCTTTCTTAAGAGTCTCTTGTGAGGTACTCTATCGAAGGCCTTACTGAAATCCAAGTAAACTATATCATATTCTTTATCACTGTCTACTGCCTCAAATGTTTTATTGAAAAACGTTAGTAAATTTGTCAGGCAGGAACGACCTCTCGTAAACCCATGCTGAGATTCATTAATCAAATTATGGTCTTCAAGGTGACTTCTGATAATATCAGCTATAATTGATTCTAATAATTTGCCTACTATAGACGTGAGGCTTATTGGACGGTAATTTGATGGAATGGACTTATCCCCTGATTTGAATATAGGAACTACATTAGCTATCTTCCACATCTCTGGCACAACACCAGTTAGGATGGACGTATTAAACACATTCGTTAATGGCTGACTAAGTTCCATTTTGCATTCTTTAAGTACCCTGGAGAACAACTCGTCGGGTCCCGGGGACTTATTTTGCTTCAGTTTATCTATCTGTTTGATAACCATGTCCCTCGTGACAGTAACATTAGTTAATTTGAATTCTTCAGGAACTGAATAATTGTTCATTTCTGGAATCTCATTTACGTCTTCTTGTGTAAAGACTGACAAAAAATAGTCATTAAATAGAGAACACATTTCCAGTTCGTTATCCGTCAGCTGTCCATTCCCAATTTTCAGAGGTCCTACCTTTTCCCTCACCTTCGTCCTGTACACTTGAAAGAACCCTTTTGGATTAGTCTTTGATTCATTAGCAACCTTAATCTCATAGTCACGTTTAGCCTTTCTAATCCCCTTTTTTACTTCTCTTTTCAACTGAACAGAGCCACTGGCTGGCCAAACATCTGCTCGGTACAGACACGTACTGCACATGTCTTATTCAACTTTAACAGAAAACAGAAAATATCTGGAAAAAAAGCCACAATAAAGTGACTCTCACTTAAGAGGCTGAAACTTATGACGACGTTTCGCTCCCACTTGTACCATTAATCAGTTGTACAAGAATGGTATACAATACCGACAATGTGAAATTAAGACACATGTGCAACATCTGGGTATCTTTATAGTAGACGTTTCGCCATCCAGTGGCTTTATCAATACAAAATTCTAGGACATAATATGGAGTTGGTGTGTTCAGCACCGTAGGTCTGGAGATTATGAAGATCAGGTAAGGAGGCTTCACCTTAAATAGGAGACAGCTGAAAGGGACGGGTAGCAGACGAGGGCATAGTCACTGGTAGGCGGGATTCCCCAGTGGAAGTAGGTCATACCAAAGAGATGGGTTAGTTGTAGTAGTAGTCGTAGTCGATTCTGAGGACCTGCACATAACCTTCTTCACGGCTACGACTACTACTACAACTAACCCATCTCTTTGGGTATGACCTACTTCCCATTTCCAATTAACTGGTTTCCCTGAATCCCTTCACAAAATATTACCCTGCTCACACTCCAACAGCTCGCCAGGTCCCAAAGACCATTCGTCTCCATTCACTCCTATCTAACACGCTCACACATGCTTGCTGGAAGTCCAAGCTCCTCGCCCACAAAACCTCCTTTACCCCCTCCCTCCAACCTTTTCGAGGACGACCCCTACCCCGCCTTCCTTCCCCTACAGATTTATACGCTCTCCAAGTCATTCTACTTTGATCCATTCTCTCTACATGACCAAACCACCTCAACAACCCCTCTTCAGCCCTCTGACAAATACTTTTAGTAACTCCACACCTTCTCCTAATTTCCACATTCCGAATTTTCTGCATAATATTTACACCACACATTGCCCTTAGACAGGACATGTCCACTGCCTCCAGCCTCCTCCTCGCTGCAGCATTTGCAACCCATGCTTCACACCCATATAAGAGTGTTGGTACCACTATACTTTCGTACATTCCCTTCTTTGCCTCCATGGATAACGTTTTTTGTCTCCACAGATACCTCAATGCACCACTCACCTTTTTTCCTTCGTCAATTCTATGGTTAACCTCATCCTTCATAAACCCATCCGCTGACACGTCAACTCCCAAATATCTGAAAACATTTACTTCTTCCATAATCCCTCTCTCCAATGTGATATCGATTTTTCTTTATTTAAATCGTTTGATACCCTCATCACCTTACTTTTATCTATGTTCACTTTCAACTTTCTACCTTTACACACCCTCCCAAACTCGTCCACTAACCTTTGCAACTTTTCTTTAGAATCTCCCATAAGCACAGTATCATCAGCAAAAAGTAACTGTGTCAACTTATATTTTGCATGTAATTCCCCATAATTTAATCCCACCCCTCTCCCCAACACCCTAGCATTTACTTCTTTTACAACCCCATCTATAAATATATTAAACAACCACGGTGACATTACACATCCCTGTCTAAGACCTACTTTTACTGGGAAGTAATCTCCCTCTCCCCTACACACCCTAATCTGAGCCTCACTATCCTTATAAAAACTCTTTACAGCCTTCAGTAACTTACTACCTATTCCATACACTTGCAACATTTGCCACATTGCTCCGCTATCCACTCTATCATATGCCTTTTCTAAATCTATAAATGCAATGAAAACTTTCTTACCTTTATCTAAATACTGTTCACATATATGCTTCAATGTAAACACTTGATCTACACATCCCCTACCCACTCTAAAGCCTCCTTGCTCATCTACAATCCTACTCTCTATCTTACCTCTAATTCTTTCAATAATAACCCTACCGTACACTTTACCTGGTATACTCAGTAAACTTATTCTCCTATAATTCTTACAATCTCTTTTATCCCCCTTCCCTTTATATAAAGGAACTATACATGCTCTCTGCCAATCCCTAGGTACCTTCCCCTCTTTCATACATTTATTAAACAAAAATACCAACCACTCCAACACTATATCCCCCTGTTTTTAACATTTCTGTCATGATCCCGTCAGTTCCAGCTGCTTTACCTCCTTTCATTCTATGTAATGCCTCAAGCACCTCCCCCATACTCACATCCTGCTCTTCTTCACTCCTAAACGATGTTATACCTCCCTGGCCAGTGCATGAAATTACCGTCTCCCTTTTTTCATCGACATTTAAAAGTTCCTAAAAATATTCCCGCCATCTACCCAATACCTCCAGCTCCCCATCCACTAACTCCCCTACTCTGTTTTTAACTGACAAATCCATTCGTTCCCTAGGCTTTCTTAACTTGTTTATCTCACTCCAAAAAAAATTCTTGTTTTCAGCAAAATTTCTTGACAGAGCCTCTCGCACTCTTTCATCTGCTCTCCTTTTGCACTCTCTCACCACTCTCATCACCTTTCTTTTACTCTCCATATACTCCGCTCTTCTATTAACACTTCTGTTTTGTAAAAACCTCTCATAAGCTACCTTTTTCTCTTTTATCACACCCTTTACTTCTTCATTCCACCACTCACTCCTCTTTCCTCCTGCACCCACCCTCCTATAACCACAAACTTCTGCCCCACATTCTAATACTGCATTTTTAAAACTATCCCAACTCTCTTCAACCCCCCTACTACTCATACTTGCACTAGCCCACCTTTCTGCCAATAGTTGCTTATATCTCACCCTAACTTCCTCCTCCCTTAGTTTATACACTTTTACCTCTCTCTTACTTGCTGTTGCCATTTTCTTTTTGTCCCATCTACCTTTTACTCTAACTGTAGTTACAACTAAATAATGATCCGATATATCCGTTGCCCCTCTATAAACATGTACATCCTGAAGCCTACCCATCAACCTTTTATCCACCAATACATAATCTAACAAACTACTTTCATTATGTGCTATATCATACCTTGTATACTTATTTACCCTCTTTTTCATAAAAATATGTATTACTTATTACCAAACCTCTTTCTACACATAGCTCAATTAACGGTTCTCCATTTACATTTACCCCTGGCACCCCAAATTTACCTACTACTCCCTCCACAACATTTTTACCCACTTTAGCATTAAGATCCCCAACCACAATTACTCTCTCACTTGGTTCAAAACTCCCCACACACTCACTCAACATTTCCCAAAATCTCTCTCTCTCCTCTACACTTCTCTCTTCTCCAGGTGCATAAACACTTACTATAACCCACTTTTCACATCCAACCTATATTTTACTAAACATAATCCTTGAATTTATACATTTATATCCCCTCTTTACCTGCCATAACTGATTATTCAACATTATTGCCACTCCTTCTTTAGCTCTAACTCAATTTGAAACCCTTGACCTAATTCCATTTATTTCTCCCCACTGAAACTCTCCTACCCCCTTCAGCTTTGTTTCACTTAAAACCAGGACATCCAGCTTCTTTTCATTCATAACATCTACAATCATCTCTTTCTTATCATTCGCACAACATCCACGCACATTCAAACATCCCACTTTGACGGTTTTCTTCTTTTTCTTTTTAGTAAATCTATATAGGAAAAGGGGTTACTAGCCTATGCTGCCACCAGGTGGCAGCATAGGTCTACGAATATAGCTCCCCTAGCAGTAGTCATGGGAAACATGTATAGGGTAGGCATACCCAGCCACATGTTGCCACAATAAAATGTCACGTTAGTTGCACCTGTGTCCCCTTACCTAACAGAAAAATGATGTGTTAGAAGGGAAGAGTCACGGGACCCACACCACAGAACGGGTCATCGTCTCCTGGAAACAGTCCACTTCAACTGCCGCCTGGAAGCTAGGCAGTGCTGCACAAGCCTAGAACTTGCTAGTGCTCGGAGCCTCGCCCACAGTCGAGGCCGGTATCACTAGAGTCTAGTTTCTTGCTAGACTTTTACAGGCGCTGCATAATCCCTACGGGTTTAGCGCACCACCATGATGATGATAATAATAATTGCTAGACTTTTAAGAAGAGTATCACCATGACTCACGAAATCGTAATAACACATTTCAAACTAACCACGGAACGGGTGGTGTTTGAACCATGGTGAGGGAGAGGTAAAACTCCAGGCTAGTGAGTAAGCCACTGGGCCTGGAGTTCTATGATTCACTTGCCATGGGTTCAGCCCCCTCCCTTTCCGTGGTTAGTATCACCATCGTGGTAAACAGGAACGAAGACACCACCGTCTCCTCACATCCAATAGTCAATACCTGCGACACTTGTTTTATAACAAGATACTTGACGTCATCTTTTGCTGTGACCTGCGCCTCAGCCAAACACCCAAATTACTTTAATTATTTTGTCAAACAGCAATGAACCACGCCCCAGCCATGGGTCGGGAGTCTCATGGCCCCAGGAATAGGGCACTTAATAATACTAATAATAATAATAATAATAATCTTTATTTCTACAAGTACTTGATACAACCTATACAGACCATAGCTGACATCAGTGACACTCTATATAGAAAACACCTGGTTATGCAGAGAATTTCGGGCAACTTAGGTTAATATTGTGTCCAGGATGTGACCCACACCAGCCATCTAACACCCAGGTACCTACTTGCTGCTAGGTGAACAGAGACAGCAGGTGTATGGAAACACGTCCAATGTTTCCACCCATACTGGGGATCGAACCATGGGCACTCAATGTGTGAGCTGAGTGTGCTACCAACAGAGCGACGAGGCACCCTAATGGTACCTTCAGTTCTCCGTCATCGACATTTCGAAAAAGTCACTGAAAGTGTCACCATCCGACTAAGAACCGTGTCTAGGCACCACTCACCTAAAAAAAATGGATACATACATACTATCCCAACGGCAAGCCACCGGTAAGCCAGCTGCTGCCGTGGCCCGTCATAAGTCCAGCAGCTACCTTACCTTCACATGTCATTGGACATAAAGCTTCATCTTATGACCAACACCAGTGGCAGTTTCTTTTTTGACAAACACCACCAGGCCTGTGTGCGAGTTGTGTAGTTTGGTGTGTGGTAAGAAGGGGTGAGGCAGAGGAGAGGTGAGGCAGGGAAGGAGAGGTGAGGCAGGGAAGGAGAGGTGAGGCAGAGGAGAGGTGAGGCAGGGAAGGAGAGGTGAGGCAGGGAAGGAGAGGTGAGGCAGGGAAGGGGAGGTGAGGCAGGGAAGGAGAGGTGAGGCAGGGAAGGAGAGGTGAGGCAGGGAAGGAGAGGTGAGGCAGGGAAGGAGAGATGAGGCAGAGAAGGAGAGGTGAGGCAGGGAAGGGGAGGTGAGGCAGGGAAGGAGAGGTGAGGCAGGGAAGGGGAGGTGAGGCAGGGAAGGAGAGGTGAGGCAGGGAAGGAGAGGTGAGGCAGGGAAGGAAAAGTGAGGTAGGGAAGGGGAGGTAAGGCAGGGAAGGAAAGGTGAGGCAGGGAAGGAAAGGTGAGGCAGGGAAGGGGAGGTGAGGCAGGGAAGGAGAGGTGTTGTAGGGAAGGAGAGGTGAGGCAGGGAAGGAGAGGTAAGGCAGGGAAGGAGAGGTGAGGCAGGGAAGGAGAGGTGAGGCAGGGAAGGAGAGGTGAAGCAGGGAAGGAGAGGTGTTGTAAGGAAGGAGAGGTGAGGCAGAGAAGGAGAGGTGAGGCAGGGAAGGAGAGGTGAGGCAGGGAAGGAGAGGTGAGGCAGGGAAGGAGAGGTGAGGCAGGGAAGGAGAGGTGAGGCAGGGAACGAGAGGTGAGGCAGGGAAGGAGAGGTGAGGCAGCCACGGGATTGGATTTACACACGAGAGGACATTCCAAATGTCTTCAAAGGTGTCTCTGAATTTCTCTATTAATCCCGAATGTTCCACTGAGGGACGGACTACCTTCCCTCAAGGACCCAGGGATTACCTTTCCTGAGGGACCAGGGACACAGTACCATCCCTCAGGGACCCAGGGACTACGGTACCTTCCCTCGGAGACCCAGGGACTATGGTACCTTACCTCAGAGACCCAGGGACTACAGTACCTTATCTCAGGGATCCACGTACTACCTTGCCTCAGGGACACAGGGCTACCTTCTCTCAGGGACAAGTTACTATGTGGTGCAGAGAAAGGAATATGTAGCACCTAGATTATGGACAATTATCTTATGACAACTGTGACATGACTCACGAAATCGTAATGACACGATTGCAAACATGTTGAAGGCTTTGAGGGGACTTGAGCTAGAGTTCGTCACGGCCATGCTAGCGGGAGATTCGTCTGTAAAAACTTGCATTTGTGGACACAGTGGTGCCTATGCTAACCTTCCTATGGTGTAGAAATATACCTAGTTGGATGAATCTTATTGAAACTAGCTGACCCAGTGGCTTATGCGTTGGTCTAGAGTTTTGAGACTCTCCGATCGCGGGTTCTAACCTCACCCGTGGTATGGTTTAACTGTGGCATGCTACAAGTATGTTACATTTTATTTGGCGTATGTCACACTCCTCTACAGGCTCCTTCCCAACCAGCAGACCAGGTGCTAAAGATTTAATAATCAATAGGGACTCAGTCATTATATCAATATCTCACTCAGTTCATCGGCCAATCACAGACAAACCCGCCAAAGCTGCAAAGCAATGTGGTTCACTTGTGATGCTAGTGTTGGCAGACTTGTCTGGGCTGTTGGTCTGTCATGGTGCATTCTGTCTCTTGCATTTCGCCTCCTTTAATCACTGTGTTATACACTTACATTACTGTACATATTGTAAATAGTGAACATATTGTACATGCCAGTTTGTTTATCTGGTGAAGGAAATACAAGTCAAATACTGCTGTTGTCTTTTGCTTGCTCCACTGTTTATTAAATTACGGCAAGGTGTGACGGTCATTCTACACCTGTGTTCGTCTCAAAATCCACTACTCACACAGTAGTCAGTCCTCACCTCACCAGGGAACAACGGTCAGATCACAACGATTTTTTTTCCTCGGCCACGTCGTTTCCAGACGTATCCAGTTTTTTTATTTTAATTTGTTTTTTTTTTGGTTAAATATATGGTTTAATGGGTTTATGTAATCTAATTTAATCCATCTAGTCTAACCTGTATTAACTAACAAAATTAATAAAAACAGGATCATAAGGAAAACGTGAAGAGTTTTCTACGTCAAAAGTTGACGTATTAAACACACACACACACACACACACACACACACACACACACATAACGGAAGGGGTAGACTCAGAAGTGTCACTATTTGCAGATGATGTGAAGTTAATGAGAAGAATCAAATCAATCGAGGATCAGGCAGGACTACAAAGAGACCTGGACAGGCTGCAAGCCTGGTCCAGTAAGTGGCTCCTTGAATTTAACCCTGCCAAATGTAAAGTCATGAATATCGGGGAAGGGCAAAGAAGACCGCAGACAGAGTATAGTCTAGGTGGCCAAAGACTGCAAACCTCACTCAAAGAAAAAGATCTTGGGGTGAGTATAATACCGAGCACATCTCCTGAGGCACACATCAATCAGATAACTGCTGCAGCATACGGGCGGCTGGCAAACCTAAGAATAGCGTTCCAATACCTCACTAAGGAATCATTCAAGACTCTGTATACCATATACGTCAGGCCCATACTGGAGTATGCAGCACCAGTTTGGAACCCACACCTGGTCAAGCACGTCAAGAAATTAGAGAAAGTGCAAAGGTTTGCAACAAGACTAGTCCCAGAGCTAAGGGATTGTCCTACGAAGAAAGGTTAAGGGAAATCGGCCTGACGACACTAGAGGACAGGAGGGTTAGGGAGACATGATAACGACATATAAAATACTGCGAGGAATAGATAAGGTGGACAGAGACAAGATGTTCCAGAGAGGGACACAGAAACAAGGGGTCACAATTGGAAGTTGAAGACTCCTATGAGTCAAAGGGATGTTAGGAAGTATTTCTTCAGTCATAGAGTTGTCAGGAAGCTTAGAAAGCGACATAGTGGAGGCAGGAACCATACATAGTTTTAAGACTAGGTTTGATAAAGCTCGTGGAGCAGGGAGAGAGAGAGAGAGGACCTAGTAGCAATCAGTGAAGAGGCGGGGCCAGGAGCTATGACTCGACCCCTGCAACCACAAATAGGTGAGTACAAATAGGTGAGTACACACACACAAACAAACAACGAGTCATGGTATGTGATTAGGTATCACAATGGGCGCCTGTGACGAGCGGGGTCCCACAGGGGTCAGTCCTAGGACCAGTGCTATTTTTGGTATATGTGAATGACATGATGGAAGGGATAGACTCAGAAGTGTCCCTGGTTGCAGATGATGTGAAGTTAATGAGGATCAGGTAGGATTACAAAGAGACCTGGACAGGCTGGACATGTGGTCCACCAACTGGCTACTTGAATTTAACCCCG
The DNA here is from genome assembly GCA_009830355.1 of Cherax destructor. NCBI lineage: Eukaryota > Metazoa > Arthropoda > Malacostraca > Decapoda > Parastacidae > Cherax > Cherax destructor. The sequence continues at coordinate 23,757 of WNWK01009532.1, forward strand.
CTAAATGCAAAGTCATGAAGATCGGGGAAAGGCAAAGAAGACCCCAGACAGAGTATACGCTAGGTGGCCAAAGACTGCAAACCTCACTCAAGGAGAAAGATCTCGGGGTGAGTATAATACCGAGCATGTCTCCGGAAGCAAATATCAACCAGATAACTGCTGCAGCATATAGGCGCCTGGCAAACCTGACAATAGCGTTCCGATACCTCAGTAAGGAATCGTTCAAGACTCTGTACACCGTGTACGTCAGGCCCATACTGGAGTATGCAGCACCAGTTTGGAACCCACACCTGGTCAAGCACGTCAAGAAATTAGAGAAAGTGCAAAGATTTGCAACAAGGTTAGTTCCAGAGCTAAGGGGAATGTCCTACGAAGAAAGATTAAGGAAAATCGGCCTGACGACACTAGAGGACAGGAGGGTTAAGGAAGACATGATAACGACATAAAAAATACTGCGAGGAATAGATAGGGTGGACAGAGACAGGATGTTCCAGAGATGGGACACACAAAGAATGGGTCACAATTGGAAGTTGAAGACTCAGGTGAGTCAAAGGGATGTTAGGAAGTATTTCTTCAGTCACAGAATTGTCAAGAAGTGGAATAGTCTGGCAAGTGAGGTAGTGGAGGCAGGAACCATACATAGCTTTAAGACGAGGTATGAGAAAGCTCATGGAGCAGGGAGAGAGAGGACCCAGCAGCGATCAGTGAAGAGGCGGAGCCAGGAGCTGAGTCTCGACCCATGCAACCACAAATAGGTGAATACACACACACACACACACACACACATGCACGAACATTATTGAGGACTCTAACCTGGGAAGCGGGGGTGACCTAACAAACCACTGCCACTGTCAGTTCTACTCTTCTCAATGATGTGAGATGGAGAAGACGCACAATTTCAGTATCAAGGGATGCTGTGACGTACCCAACATATATTCAGCTGGTAGTGATAAGACGCCGTTTAAAAATACAAGAAGGTAGTTAGTTCAGCTGACTTGTGAAGTTTGTAGTGAGTTGAGTTTAACCTTCGTAGTAAATATTTAACTCAACTCAGCTTAATAATTGTATATGGGAAAATAACCTTTACTATTATTACCACTTTTACTACTACGACCACTATTATTACCACTACTACCACCACTACTACTACTACGACCACTCGGCTAACACCCAGGTACCTAGGTGAACAAGGACAGTAGGTGTCTTAAGAAAATACGTCATAATGCTTCCACCTGTACCGGGGATCGAACCGCAGACCTCAATGTGCTAGCCGAGTGCCCTAGCAATCGAGCTACGGGACACCTAATATCTAGGAGTTAGCCGATTGTTAGGGTTAGCATTCTACGGTAGGCCTTAGCAAGGACAGCAGTGAAAATAAGCCGCTCTAGGTTATCCTGGAGTAATAACCCACCGGGGTTAATAACTCTAGATTAGATAGATTTAGATTTTGCCACCGAAGTGGCTAGTTTATTGTGCTCTTCATATTCACCCTGTGGATGAAAGAGCATATGGATACACAAAAGGCCTAGGACCTAGGCCCACAAAGGGTTAACAGGAGTACATTTGGATTTATATCTACAGTTCACTTATCTGTTACAAGCTAATTTAGGAAATTTGCTTAGTATATCTGGTATCTTATTTTCATTAATAAGATATCTTGACATGTCACATAGGTTATTATACTGTTTATCTCTATATTCCTCAATAAGTGGACAATTAAGCACATAGTGTTTAAGAACCCTCTTCAGCCTTAAAGAAACGTTTCTTGACTCTTAGAGAAACGTTTCTTCAGCCTTAGAGAAACGTTTCTTTGTACCGTTCTTTCTACAATACATTTCGAATAAAAAATAGAAAGCTCTTGTTCCGAAAAGGTTGCGAACTATACGCTGGGTATTACAGACGAAGGAGATACGACGCTACACAAGAAAAACGACCTGAACAATGCAATTTGTCCCGCTCGCTGTTTGATACCTAGGAAGCCGAATCAACTCTCTGACCCGATTATAAGCAGCTCACTCGATTACACAATACGGATTAAGACTATCCGGTGTAACTTAGTTATATCCAGAGTAGTTACCAGTTAGGTTATGTTGATGCTTTCGTACCACTGATGCCTCTCATAACATTGATGCCTCTCACACTATTGATGCTCCCCACACCATTGATGCTCCCCACACCATTGATGCTTCCCACACCATTGATGTCCCCACATTATTGATGCTTCCCACACTATTGATGCTTCCCACACCATTGATGTCCCCACACCATTATGCTTTTCACACCATTGATGCTTCCCATACCACTGATGCCTCCCACACAATTAAATGCCTCACACACCATTGATGCACCCACAACATTGATGCTTCACACACCATTGATGACCCCACACCATTGATACCTTCATCATCACTGATGTTTCCACACCATTGATATCCCCCACTCCTTTGATGTCCTCACACCATTGATGCCTCCCACACCATTTTTGCCTCACACACCATTGATGCTCCATACCATTAATGCCCCCACAACACTGATGCCCCACACCATTGATGCCCCACACCATTGATGCCCCCACACCATTCATTCCCACACACCATTCATTCCTCCCACACCATTGATGCCCCACACCATTCATGCCTCCCACACAATTTTTGCCTCACACACCATTGATGCCCCACACTATTAAGGCCCCCCAAAACATTGATGCCCCACACCATTGATGCCCTACACCATTGATGCCCCCACAACACTGATGCCCCACACCATTGATGCCCCACACCACTGATGCCTCCCACACCTTTTTTGCCTCACACACCATTGATGCCCCACACCATTGATGCCACACAACATTGATATCTCACACACCATTGATGCCCCCATACCATTGATGTCCCTTACAACACTGATGTCACCACACCATTAATGCCTCCTCACCCTTGGTGCACCCACATCATTGGTGAACCCACACCATTGGTGCCCCTACACCATTGATGTCACCCACACCATTGATGTCACCCACACCATTGATGTTACCCACACCATTGATGTCACCCACACCATTTGTGCCTCCACAAAATTGATGACTTCCACGTCATTGATGCCTCCCACGTCATTGATATTTCCCACACAACTGATGCCTCCCACGCCATTGATGCCCCGACGCCATTGATGTCCCCACACTCTTGATGCCTCCCACACCATTGATGACCAATTCCATTGATGCCCCTACACCATTGATGTCCCCCACATTACTGATGTCCCCACATTATTAATGTCCCACATCACTGATGCCCCCACACCATTAATGTCCCTACACCCTTGATGTCTCCCACACAATTGTCTCTCAAACCACTGATGCCTTGCACACCATTGATGTTCCCCCAAACCATTAATGTCCCACACCACTGATGTCCCCCACACCATTGATGCCCCACACCACTGATGTCCCCAAACTACTGATGTCCCCCACACCATTGACACCCCCACACCACTGATGTCTCCTACATCAAAGATGTTTCTTACACCATTGATACATTCCACACCACTGATGCCTTCCAAACAATTGATGCCCCACACCATTGATGTCCCTCACACCATTGATGTCTCCCACACCACTGATGTCCCCCACACCATTGAAGTCCCCCACACCACTTATGTCCCCAACTATTGATGTCTCCCACACCATTGATGTCTCCACACCACTGATGTCCCCCACACTGATGCCCCACACCAACCACAAGAAAGCGGAAAACTAATGTGAAGGACCTGGGAGTGAAAATGTCAGAGGATTTCACTTTCAAAGATCACAACAACGTATCTACCTCATCTGCTAGGAAAATGATATAATGGATAATAAAAACCTTCAAAACTAGGGATGCCAAGCCCATGATGGTTCTCTTCAAATTGCTTGTTCTCTCTAGGCTGGAATATTGCTACACACTAATGGCCCTTTTCAAGGCAGGAGAAATTGCAGACCTGGAGAATGTACGGAGAACTTTAACAGCACACATAAGTACGATAAAGCACTTAAATTACTGGGAATAGTTGAAGTCCCTTCAATTGTATTCCTTGGAATGCAGGCGAGAAAGATACATGATAATATACACATGGAAAATCCTAGAGGGACTAGTATCAAATTTGCACACGAAAATCACTTTCTATGAAAGCAAAAGACTCGGCAGGAGATGCAACATCCCCCATTGAAAACCAGGGCACCACGAACACGCTAAGAGACAACACAATAGGTATAGGTATCAGGGCCCAAGACTGTTCAGTTGTCTCCCAGCAAACATAAAGGGGATTACCAATAGACCCCTGGCCGTCTTCACGGAGCTGGACAGGCACTTAAAGTCAGTACCTGATCAGCTGAGCTGTGGCTCGTACGTTGGTTTGCATGAGGCCAGCAGTAACAGCCTGGCATAAGCCAGTAGGCCTGCTGTAGGGCTTCTTCTTTCTTATGTTCTTATGTAGATGTGTTATACCATTTTGCTTCATACTTCAGGTCCTCTTCTAGGTTTTGTACCTTTGTCTCAGCAGCTGTAGCCCTTCTCTCACTTTCTATGTTTTCCACAGATGCTTTCTGTTCCTTTCTTCAATTTTCTTGAAAAACTTACAAAACTTTCCTTCTTACTCTTCTTCCATCTTGTATCAAAATCCAGCTAAGATTATTGTGTCTTCTCTTTACACCCAAATCATATTTCTTCCTCCTCAGCTTCCTTGTTTTTTATTTGGCCGATTCTTATTTATTTGCTACTCAAGTTTTCACTATCCCGGTAAAATCATTTTCTTTGAATGCGGCGTATGTGTGTGTGTGTGTGTGTGTGTGTGTGTGTGTGTGTGTGTGTACTCACCTATTTGTGGTTGCAGGGATCGACACAGCTCCTGGCCCCGCCTCTTCACTGATCGCTACTGGGTCCTCTCTCTCCCTACTCCATGAGCTTTATCATACCTCGTCTTAAAACTATGTATGGTTCCTGCTTCCACTACATCACTTGCCAGACTATTCCACCTCCTGACAACTCTGTGACTAAAGAAATACTTCCTAACATCTCTTTGACTCATCTGAGTCTTCAACTTCCAACTGTGACCCCTTGTTGCTGTGTCCCATCTCTGGAACATTCTGTCTCTGTCCATCTTGTCAATTCCTCGCAGTATTTTGTATGTCGTTATCATGTCTCCCCTAACCTTCCTCTCCTCCAGTGTCGTCAGGCCGATTTCCCTTAACCTTTCTTCGTACGACATTCCCCTGATCTCTGGAACTAGCCTTGTTGCAAACCTTTGCACATTCTCTAATTTCTTGACGTGTTTGTCCAGGTGTGGGTTCCAAACTGGTGCTGCATACTCCAGTATGGGCCTGACGTACACGGTGTATAGAGTCTTGAATGATTCCTTATTGAGGTATCGGAACGCTATTCTCAAGTTTGCCAGGCGCCCATATGCTGCAGCAGTTATCTGGTTGATGTTCGCTTCAGATGTGCTCAGTATTATACTCACCCCAAGATCCTTCTCCATGAGTGAGGTTGGCAGTCTTTGGCCACCTATCCTTTACTCTGTCTGCGGTCTTCTTTGCCCTTCCCCGATCTTCATGACTTTGCATTTGGCGGGGTTAAATTCGAGGAGCCAGTTGCTGGACCAGGTGTCCAGCATGTCCAGGTCTCTTTGTAATCCTGCCTGATCCTCACCTGATTGAATTCTCCTCATTAACTTCACATCATCTGCAAACAGGGACACTTATGAGTCTATCACTTCCGTCATGTCATTCACATATACCAAAAATAGCAATGGTCCTAGGACTGACTCCTGTGGAACCTCGCTCGTCTCAGGCGCCCACTGTGATACTTTGTCATGTACCATGACTCGTTGTTTCCTCCCTGTCAGGTATTCTCTGATCCATTGCAGTGCCCTTCCTGTCATACGTGCCTGATCCTCTAGCTTTTGCACTAATCTCTTGTGAGGAACTGTGTGTGTGTGTGTGTGTGTGTGTGTGTGTTTGTGTCACACAAGTCAACGCTCCTGGTCGTGTATGTGAGCGTTGTTACTTCCTGAAAGCATTTTTCTCGATCGATGTCAGGTCATTTAATCTGGGGGGAAAAAATCTTACTATTTCTGCTCATCAGAGTCATTCATGAGGGAGAGGTGGGCGTGGGGAGGAGCATGAGTAAACACTATCTGCTCAGGCGACATCAAAGTGAAAGACACGGATCTACTTCAAAGGAAATTACCAAGATCAAAGCGAGTGCTTAACGGGGAAGGATGGCGGGGGTGAGGGAGGCACAACCTGAGGCAAGGAGGAAACAGAGCACCTCACCAAGGGCTCAAGAGAGAAGAAGTGTGCCCTGGGAGTTTAGATACCTCTGAGCATTGTCTTTCTTGCCCTCGTGGTATGCCATTCAGTCAGCTGACTGAGATGTGGCCCGCAGGCCACATTTGGACCGCTAAATGTTCATGGTCTGCCATTACATGTATCAATAGGGATTTTTCTATAATCATTATGATGAGGAAGATGAACAGGGAAAACAACAGAGCTCCACTTTGCAACACCATTAGTGAAGGATCAAGTGTCACAAGGAAACAAAACAATATTATCTGGCAAGATCAAACCTGTTCTATTACGTAGACGTAATACGTTGACCTGTTCATTGACGTTGATGTACTGAACGTAATTATTTTGCTCCTTAACTGTATATTTTTATTTGTTGTAGAATTAAAATTTGTATTTGCATTATTATTAAGTGATGTAATTACTTACCAAAAATCTCTGTGTACGTTAATTAATATTTTTTTAAAATTCTTTGTCTACAAATACAAGGCTTTACTTTGTGATCATATAATGTATTTGTAGTATATATATATATTAACTCTGTGGCCCGTGAAGTATATTTAAAAGGCTCAAACAAGCATTTCCCCTCTGGATGGCCACACTGAGATGCTGGAACATGAAAGTGACCGCCCTTGGGTCCCTAGTGGTGTCACTGAGTCTGGAACCCAGTTCTTTGAGGAAACGTGTGGCATTCTTTCCCCATGATCCCAGGGTCTCCGATCCCACTGGGACAAATTGATACTGATGGCTTATGTCCCTGTACTTGCTGATCGTGTGCTCCTCCCTGTGATCCATAGCACCTCCCTGGTGCCCAGTGCTGTGATGGAAGTAGGTGTCAGCCAGAGTCGACATGCAGGTACAATCCCATTCTAAAAGTGATCCTGTCAAGCTGGTTTGTGGGATTGTGAGTATTGCTGGATGCTAGGGATCGGGGTTCTCTCTCAGTCGGGCACCCAGCTGTAGCAAGGTTCCTCTTTATGATGTCATTGACTTTATTGTCTCGTGTGCCAGCCCTTGGTTTTGGAGCAGTTTACACAATGTAGACCATATTCGTTGGCTTGCACATCGCCGTAATTCCACGTATATTTCGTGTGAACTGGGGCAGCAAGGCTGTTGCCGAAATGAGAACTGTTAAAAGGAAGTCTTCAGAGTGATGTGCACTCACAGTTAGGAGATGGGCAATCTCCCTGTTGGATGTTGCGGCCCTAACCATGTTGTTATGCACATTTTCAGCAATTGTAGATCAGAGCTGCACTTAGCTTTGGCGCTGGAGCGGTGAGAGTCTCCTACTCCTTAATGGCCCTGGTGTAATTTTGACCCTGTATTCCTGCTAAGTCACTAATGTCGTTTGGAAGAATTTGCTTTATTAGCTCATCCAATGGTATGGAAAAGGATAAACAAAAAGCTGGTAAGGCAATCTGGGAGGATTTATGGGCTTCCAGTCCCCAAGCCTGACTGGAAGTTAGACTTGCAACTACTGTCCATCTTCAATGGAAAGATTCAGTATACTCTCTAGCATGGTCTTTAGGAGGGAGTCACATTCCTTGAGTTTTGGACTGTCAAAGGCTGGGGAGCATCTCAAGACGTAGGTAAGTTTTGGGAGGGGCAGGCATCTGGTGAGTAGGTAGAAGGCATCATGTGTATCAATGTCTTTCATTCTGCCTTCCATCATCCTGAGGTCTGAGATTGTTTTTCCTAGAATCAGATCAGTAGCATTGGACCCGAGAGGAGCACCAAGAAGAGTGCTATTGGCTGGATCAATGGGTCGTGTTCCTGGCAAAGCATCACTAATATCTTCAATGATCTGTCGGTTGGTATAAACTATTTCGCATTTGGTGGGGTTTAAAGATAGGACCAGGTTCTCTCCCATATATTTTATTTTCCTGATGTCCTCTAGGAGAGATTTTTTAGTGCCAGCCAAGGTACCATCATCCAGGAACCGGATACAGAACTCACTGGACAAAGTTTTTGTGACTCCCTTGATGACCAGACAGAAAAGAAAAGGGTCGAGAGGTCCCTCTGTTTAACCCCTACACACGAGTCAGTTCCATGTTCCCAAACAGGAGTTTAGAAGTATCACTATAACACGATTGGATGAAAGGATAGAGGGAAGGGAAGTGTCTAGAAACTTGCGTAGAAAGCAGCACCCTTGTTGACTAATGCTTTGACAAAGTCCAATTTGATCTGGGCTTTTGGTCTGACATGTTATCAATGTATACCTGTGCCACATGGCCAGCTGCTTCATACAAATGTTGAACACCATAAACCGAGCTGTGTTGGTTTCAGCATTGTTGCAGCCTTGTGACTCGCCATTCTCACTCCAGCCCTGTTAACGTACCTGTTCTCTGTTTATATCCCTATTCGGATTACTTTATATCCCTGTCATGTTTGTATCCCTGTTCTTTTTATATTCCCATTCTCTGTTTCATTCTGTGTTCTCTGTTTATATTTAAATTCAAGTCCCACCTGGGTATAATGGGGCGACTGAAGTAAATACTCATTGCACAAAATGATCCAGGACATCGAACACGGGACTTCATTAATAAGTGTTACCCTTATTGTCTTTTTCCTTGATGCCGGTGTCCGATTCCTTTCAAGGCGAGCCCTTTGATGAGCTCATTGTTGCTTTCTGACACCAAATCTATTACTGGATATAAGAACAGCAATATATCCTCGCTACATTCTATCTACTCACATAAAACTCGTCCTCACAAATGGGTTTGTTAGGGCAATATAAATAAAGGTTTATATTCTCCTACACAAGTGTGACACTTCCCCAGTGTTACACTGGCTACACTACTCACCACACCCACATTGTCTTCTTCAATATTTCGCCCTATGTACAGTTTTATTAAGACTTTATTTAAATGGTTTAGAAAACCGACGAGTTGAAGTATGATACTTGTGAAATATTTGGGAATCTTTATACGGAAACGTTTCGCCAGCCAGTGATTTCCTAATAATAATAATAATAATAATAATAATAATAATAATAATAATAATAATAATAATAATTAATAATAATATCTTTATTTCTACAAGTACATGTACAAGGTATACAGACCATACTACTATGTATATAGAAAACCGCTTGTTATGCAGAGCTTTTCGGGCAAATTAGGTCAGTTTTGTCCCAGGATGCGACCCACACCAGTCAACTAACACCCAGGTACCCATTTTACTGATGGGTGAACATGGACAGCACGTGTCTTAAGGAATCACGTCCTAATGTTTTCCAGCCGTACCGGGGATTCGATCTCCGGACCTCAGTGTGTGAGCTGAGTGAATAAAATGTTGCCACAATAAAAGTATGCGCTACACACTTGTCTGTTCTTCATCTGTATTACTGTTACACATACTGTTACACATACTGTTACACATACTGTTACACATACTGTTACACATACTGTTACACATACTGTTACACATACTGTTACACATACATACCCAGCAAGCCTGGTGTTGTTCTTCAGTTTTTCCATTCTAGGGAGGGAAGAAGTGTGTGTACTCACCTATTTGTGGTTGCAGGGATCGAGACTCAGCTCCTGGCCCCCGCCTCTTCACTAACCGCTACTAGGTCCTCTCTCTCCCTGCTCCATGAGCTTTATCATACCTCGTCTTAAAGCTATGTATGGTTCCTGCCTCCACTACATCACTTGCCAGACTATTCCATTTCCTGACAACTCTATGACTGAAGAAATACTTCCTAACATCCCTTTGACTCATCTGAGTCTTCAACTTCCAATTGTGACCCCTTGTTTCTGCGTCCCCTCTCTGGAACATCCTGTCTCTGTCCACCTTATCTATTCCTCGCAGTATTTTGTTTGTCGTTATCATGTCTCCCCTAACCCTCCTGTCCTCTAGTGTCGTCAGGCCGATTTCCCTTAACCTTTCTTCGTAGGACAATCCCCTTAGCTCTGGGACTAGTCTTGTTGCAAACCTTTGCACTTTCTCTAATTTCTTGACGTGCTTGACCAGGTGTGGGTTCCAAAATGGTGCTGCATACTCCAGTATGGGCTTGACGTATATGGTGTACAGAGTCTTGAACGATTCCTTACCGAGGTATTGGAACGCAATTCTGAGGTTTGCCAGGCGGGGTTAAATTCGAGGAGCCAGTTGCTGGACCACGCGTCCAGCCTGTCCAGGTCTCTTTGTAGTCTGTCTGATCCTCATCTGTTTTAATTCTCATCATTTACTTCACATCATCTGCAAACAGGGACACTTCTGAGTCTATCTCTTCCGTCATGTCATTCACATATACTAAAAATAGTACTGGTCCTAGGACTGACCCCTGTGGGACCCCGCTCGTCACAGGCGCCCACTGTGATACCCCATCACGTACCATGACTCGTTGTTGCCTCCCTGTCAGGTATTCTCTGATCTATTGCAGTGTCCTTCCTGTTATACGCGCCTGATCCTCTAACTTCTGCACTAATCTCTTGTGAGGAACTGTGTCGAAGGCCTTCTTGCAGTCCAAGAAAATGCAATCAACCCACCCCTCTCTCTCGTGTCTTACTTTTGTTACCCCGTCATAAAACTCCAGTAGGTTTGTGACGCAGGATTTGTCTTCCATGAATTTGTGCTGGTTGTCGTTTATAATTTTGTTCCGTTCCAGGTGCTCTACCACTCTCCTCCTGATGATCTTCTCCATGACTTTGCACACTATACACGTCAGTGACACTGGTCTATAGTTTAGTGCCTCGTTTCTGTCTCCTTTCTTAAAGATGGGACTACATTTGCCGTCTTCCATACCTCAGGTAGTTGCCCAGTTTCAAGGGATGTGATGAAAATTGTGGTTAGTGGCACACATAGCGTCCCTGCTCCCTTTCTAAGGACCCACGGAGCGATGTTGTCCGGTCCCACTGCCTTTGAGGTATCAAGGTCACTTAGCAGCTTCTTCACCTCCTCCTCGGCTGTGTATTTCATCCAACACTTGTTGGTATATCCCTTTTTGGTGTACCCCTCTGTTCTGTCTTTCCAGGGTCCCTTCAGTCTCCACTGTAAATACTTCCTTAAATCTCGTGTTCAGTTCCTCACATACCTCTTGATCGTTTCTTGTGAGTTCCCCACCTTCTTTCCTCAGCCTGATCACCTGGTCTTTGACTGTTGTCTTCCTCCCGATGTGTCTGTGCATCAGTTTCGGGTCAGACTTGACTTTCGATGCTATGTCGTTTTCGTACTGTCGTTGGGCCTCCCTCCTTATCTGTGCATACTCGTTTCTGGCTCTTCAACTAATCTGCTTATTTTCCTGGGTCCTTTGCCTTCTGTATTTTTTCCATTCTCTAGTGTTTGTGTGTGTACCTTGATGCTGCTGAAGGAATCCTCATTTAGAGAACTGACGCTAACCTCCCTTTCCTCGCATCAAACCTCGTCACCTTCCTTTCCCCAGGCACTAGAGGTTTCGCACCTCCATATCAGTAAAACTCGACAGCCACTAGAACATGCATTAGTTTTATTTAGTGTCATTCGTGTCTACTGTAAACACAGGCTGTCTGAAACGCCATTCCATGGTGGAAATTGTGTCTCGAGTTATAAACCAGTTCTTAATAGTCTATGTTTTTAACAAATTCAATTGAAAAAAATGCATTCAGAATTCAGTAACACGTACTATGAAAGCCTTTTCACGTCCTAATTAAATTTTGATGTACTTTTCAACTGCATTTACAAAAAATGCACCTGATACAGAAGCTTATTTATAAAAGAGCTTCGTATAATCCTCATTGGTCAAAAGCTTCTTAACACTTGATGACTCTTGAAGGCCGGTGCGGTGACACCGCCTAGTGGAGGAGACACACATAATTTGCGGAGAGGAATTTTACGGAGAAAGTTCGCCTGCGGAACTGGCTTCTTCACTCAATAATGTAATTGATTGAACATACCTGGTCTACAGGCGAAACGTCACGATAGAGTATGTCACTGCATATAGTGTGTGTATCTTCTCCGCCTCACCCACAGGATAGGTATGAGGTACATAATATAGATGTTAAATTAGACAATCATTAAAATGAGTCCCTCTTGCTGCTACTGTTACAATATACACAATTGGCTATAAAGAAGACGTTTCGCTCAGAATTAAACATTTTTCTCGTGCTGAGCCTAGCAGTGGTTTGCTAGTAGTATACGTGATGGGGAACTTGGTGAGACTCATCCTGGACCTGGGTCCAAGAGAGCATGCAGGCATGATATACTACATGGATAAGCTAAATCACGTTTATAAAACTGTCCACAATCAGTGTCCAGAATATCCTGCTGCTAAGTTTGTCAGAGTTAGGAACCAAAACTAGTATGGTACTATGGTAAGTGAACACAATTTTGTAGTACCTTCAGTAGGTAGTCAGTCTTCAAACACCTTTAATTATACAGCAATAAAGGAGTGACACAGATTGCCTGAATAAGTCAAAACCAGTCCTAGCATGAGCTAATTCAAGAGGAGAACTAAAAGGTTCCTAAATGAATGAAGCTACAAAAAGGGAGTTAGTTTAATATCTTTATTGTGCAACCCATACCCATCCTGTGGGCGGTAGTCAAAAGATTACAGAGGTATATAATGGGTCCAGGGACTGGACCCGAAAGTTTTGAGAGCTAAACTAGTTACAGCGGTAATGAACTATTTACATTATTATATCTGGGTATAGTCGTAAATGAGTTATTTATGCTCACATGAATTAGTTCACACAGAAAAAAGTTTAAGTGTCAATGCGTAATTTACAGAAAGAAAGGAAAGCGATTTCCTTTCTATTATTGTTAGCTGACTTTCTCTATTTAGTGTTTTGGATTACTTTATTCCATTTACATCTGTTTTTATTGTAAATTATTTTCAGGTACCTGAGTTACTTAGTTTTATTTTGTTATTGTTATAATGACTGATGCCTACTGGATCTAATAGGCTGTTGATAATATGATATTACAAGAAATTACAAGTAATTTACACATATGTTACTATGAAGAACAACCACTGTGAAAAGAATAGTAAACTTGCAAAAGCTTTCTTTGATAATGTGAGTAACCACTATCAGTTGTGACCGGGTGTGGACGTGTGAATTGCTCATTACTTTATAATTTGTTCATGATTGTAACCATGTATAAACGTAAGTAAGTAAATTTACTTACTTACATGATTAATTACCTTTGAAACTTGTGAGTTCATTACCTTTATACCTTGTTCAGCTATCAAAACTTTGGGACCCAGTCTCTGGACCCATTATGTACCTCTGTAATCTGTAAATACCTTTGTAACTTGTCATGACTGTGACCAGATCTACCTGAGTTCATTACCTTCGTAACTTGCTCAGCAATCAAAACTTTGGGACCCAGTCTCTGGACCCATTATGTACCTCTGTAATCTTTTGTCTACCGCCCACAGGATGGGTATGAGGTGCATATTAAACATATTAAACTAAAAAAAAAATGGGAGTAATCACGACAGCGCTTCGAAGTTCACTATTTGTTTCACAGTTGATGTTTTGCATATTGTGATATCACTTGTTTACTGTGATCTTATTGCAAATGCTACTATGTAACACAATTGTAATCACCTAAAATCTGTTGTAACTGCACTTGTTGTAACTGCACTTGTTGTAACTGCACTTGTTTATCCACACAAATCAATTTTACAGGCCAAGAGCTGTTATCCAACCTCGGCTCATTTCAAAGCCCAGCCCTATCTGAGTTATACTACCACCCCCAGAATGCTACCCACAACAGTCGACTAACACCCAGGTACATACCTACTGCTAGGTGAACAGGGGCAGCAGGTGTAAGGAAACATGCCCAATGGTTTCATCTGTACCGGGGATTGAACCCCGGACACCCAGTGTGTGAGCTGGGTGCGCTACCAACTGAGACTGTGTAGTTGGCACCTGGGGCACCTATATGGGAAAGCAAAAACCGCCTCTACACCGTAGGTTGATGAAAGCGAATGACTGAGTGTATGGGCATGAGACTGGGGAGTCGAACAGTGGGTAGAGGAGGCCACTGAGGCGTTTCTTCAGAAAATAGCTATTTTGACTTATTGCTAGTTATAACACACAAATTAGAGTTCAGATAGCAGTATAACATCTATTCGTCGGTACTCTACTTATGTTGTGCTCTGAGTGGCCTACTGGTATGGGTCGCATCCTGGGCGAGAGGGTTACAGAATCCCTTGTGGAAATAAGATAATAATAATAATAATAATAATAATAATAATAATAATAATCTTTATTTCTACAAGAACATGATACAACATATACAGACAATAGCTGACATCAGTGACATACGTACTATATAGAAAACCACTGTTTAAGCAGAGCATTTCGAGTAAATTAGGTTAATATTGTCCCCAGGATGCTACCCACACAAGCCGACTAACACCCAGGCACCTAATTACTGCTAGGTGAAGAAGGGACAGCAGGTGTTTTAGGGGAAACACGCCCAAATGTTTCCACCTGAACCGGGGATCGACCCACGGACCGCAATGTGTGAGCTGAGTGCGCTACCAACCGACCTTACTGGACACCTTATTTGATAACAATGGCTCTGTTGGGTTATCCTGGGTTACTATACCTCCGGGCTAATAATCTGAATAAAATCTTCCAGGTAAACTTTCCAATTTGCATCAGTAAGATATCGTTCTGAAAACACAAAGCAACAAAAGAAAATGGATCAGTTCATCTTGGCTGGAGGGGAAACCCAAACAAAAAATACTAAATAAAGTCGATGAAACAATGAGAGGGAAAGCAGGGGAAGAAGAGAGAGAGAGAGAGAAGAGAGGAGATAGGATAAATTGGAGAGAGTGGAAGGCATCACACAAAGATGATAAAGAGCCAGTTAATTGAAATTTGGAAAAGTAATGGAGATATAACAGAGATGAAATGAGACGAGATTGTGGGGTGGGGAACCAGTCCTAGGACGGTGAAGGGCAGTGACACAGTCACGTGGAGTGAGGGCTACAGTGACACAGTCACCGGAAGGGGAACAGTGACACAGTAACGAGGAGGGAAACAGTGGCACACTCACGGGGAGGTAAAACAAGTGACGTCAGGCCCATATTGGAGTAAGCAGCACCAGTTTGGAACCCACACTTGGCCAAGCACGTCAGGAAATTAAAGAAAGTGCAAAGGTTTACAACAAGACTAGTCCCGGAGCTAAGGGGTATGTCCTACGAGGAAAGGTTAAGGAAAATCGACCTGAAGACACTGGAGGACAGAAGAGTTAGGGGAGACATGATAACAACATATAAAATTCTGCGAGGGATCGACAAGGTGGACAGAGGCAGGATGTTCCAGAGATGGGACACAGCAACAAGGGGTCACAATTGGAAGTTGAAGACTCAGATGAATCACAGGGATGTTAGGAAGTATTTTTTTCAGTCACAGAGTGGTCAGGAAGTGGAATAGTCTCGCAAGTGATGTAGTGGAGGCAGGATCCACACGTAGCTTTAAGAAGAGGTATGATAAAGCTCATGGAGCAGGAAGAGAGTGACCTAGTAGCAACCAGTAAAGAGGCCGGGCCAGGAGCTGTGGCTCGACCCCTAAAGCTACAGTTAGGTGAGTACAGTCACGGGGAGTAGAACAGTGACACAGTCATGGAGATGGAAACAGTGCCAAAGTCACTGGGAGGGGAACAGTGACACAGTCACGTTGACGGGCTACTGTGACAGTCACGGGGGCTACAGTGACACACATAACGGGGAGGGGGCTATATTGACAGTCACGGAGTAGGAGTTACAGTGACAGCCATGGGAAGAGGGGGGCTGCAGTCACTGGGAGAGGACTACAGTGACACAACCATGAGGAGAGCTCTAATGTGACACATCACTGGGGAGGGGCTACAGTGGCACAACCACAGGGAGGGGGCTACTGTGACACAACCATGGAGAAGGGACTCCAGTGACACATCCTTGGGAGGGGCTACAGTGATACAACCATGGGAAGGAGGCTACAGTGACACAACTATGGGGAGGGGCTACAGTGATACAACCATGGGGAGGGGGCTACAGTGACACAACTATGGGGAGGGGGCTACAGTGACACACCTATGGTGAGGGGGCTACAGTGATACAATGAGGGGGAGGAGACACAATCTCTTTTATAGAGATCTGAGGGGGGCTAAAGGGCCCTCAGATACAAATATTTATTTTATCTTCCCAATTGAAGGGTAATTTCGCTGTTTTACTTTGAGCAGTGACCACCATAAATGCATTGTTTAAGATGGCTCAGAAACATACTCGAAAAATATGGTTTTAAAACGATTTTTTTCATTTTTAGAATTTTATAATTTTTAAGTCCCTCCCTGACTGAAATCCTTGGTAGCCATATGGCGCTGAAAGTCGGACCTGTCTTCGTATATTCCACCTCCTTCAGTAGATGGTCACGCTATATTATAATATATTATAATATACATTCGTGAGAAGCAAGGAGACCATGGCTCTAATTGTATAAAGTCTTCATTTCAAAATTATAATATCTCTTTGTTTAGTTAACGTAATATTCAGTTGTGTAAGGCATTTTGCAGTGTTGGCAACGATGTCTCACGGAATTCATACCTGGTGTATATGAATTAAAGTTTTTGAGACCTGACCTGATAGGACCAAGTGTATGTCGCTTGACACAAATATATACCTGTAACACTCAATACTGAATCTGCAGTATCGTCGCCCATTCTTCAAAAATCTGTGTAAATAGGATTCATACACAAATAACCCGCACATAGAAGAGGGGAGCTTATCACGACGTTTCGGTCCGATTTGGACCATTTACAAAGTCAGCAGAGAGGATCGGGACAAGAGAGGTAGATAAATTAGACACATATGCAACACTTGGGTATCTTTATTGAGACTGATGAAGCCACTGTGTGGCGAAACGTTTCCTCAATAAAGATACCCAAGTGTTGCATATGTGTCTAATTTATCAACTTGTCGGTTCTCTGAACCATTCATCTACAAGAGAGGTAGTAGGAAAGGAAGAGAGGTAGTGGTAGAGGTAGTAGTGGAGTCAGTCAAAGACTAAGAAAGAGGAGCACTGCAAGGGAGCTAGGGGCCCACAAAGAGGAGCACTGCAAGGGAGCTAGGGACCCACAAAGAGGAGCACTGCAAGGAAGCTAGGGGCCCACAAAGAGGAGCACTGCAAGGGAGCTAGGGACCCACAAAGGGTAGAAACAAGAACACAGAGGGGGAAAAATAATAGGATTCACATCAGAAAAGGGGTGAACCGCTAAGCTCGGTCAGATGACCAAAAGCTCCAGCTGTGGGTCATCACATGACTAAGACCCGCGTCAGGAAACACTTGTCCTGTTTCCTGACAAACATTACCTAACATCAGTCTAATATGTTGTAAGAAGAAATTTCATGTTGGAATTTTCATTCAGTATCATTTGTTGATAATATCGAGAAGAAATACCTTTGTTAGAGGCCCGGACAGAACAGCAGCGTACTACTGTATATATCCCCACCTCACTACCACACTTACAAACTACTGGTTATCCCCCCTCACTACCACACTTACAAACTACTGGTTATCTCCCCTCACTACCACACTTACAAACTACTGGTTATCCCCCCTCACTACCACACTTACAAACTACTGGTTACCCCCCCTCACTACCACACTTACAAACTACTGGTTATCTCCCCTCACTACCACACTTACAAACTACTGGTTATCCCCCCTCACTACCACACTTACAAACTACTGGTTATCCCCCCTCACTACCACACTTACAAAAATCCTGGTTATCCTCCCTCACTACCACACTTACAAACTACTGGTTATCCCCCTCATTACCACACTTACAAACTACTGGTTATCCCCCTCACTACCACACTTACAAACTACTGGTTATCCCCCTCACTACCACACTTACAAACTACTGGTTATCCCCTCACTACCACACTTACAAACTACTGGTTATCCCCCTCACTACCACACTTACAAACTACTGGTTATCCCCTCTCACTACCACACTTACAAACTACTGGTTGTCCCCCTCACTACCACACTTTCAAACTGCTGGTTATCCTTCCCCCACTTACAAGCTGCTGGTTATTCCCCCCTCACTACCACACTTACAAACTGCTGGTTATCCTTCCCACACTTACAAACTGCTGGTTGTCATTCCCACACTTACAAACTGCTGGTTATCATTCCCACACTTACAAACTGCTGGTTATCATTCCCTCACTTACAAACTGCTGGTTATCCTTCCCTCACTACCACACTTACAAATTGCTGCATGCAGGACAACAGGAATAATTATAATTAATGTTTCTACGCGTACATGATAAATTATTATAGACCTAGGTGAATCACTGACATACTATATAGAAAGTTCTGGTTACGCAGAACGTTTCTGGCAACTTATGTTAATCTTGTTCCCCAGGATGCCACCCACAACATACAGCTAACACCCAGGTGAACAGGGACAGGAGGTGTAAGGAAACATGTCCAACATTTTAACCCGTGCCGGGGATGAATCCCGGACCCTCAATGTGTGAGCTGAGGACCCTACCAACCAGGCCACGACCACTCAACACTACTTACTCAGGCTTGACTGATCTTACACCTGATGGAGGTACTGATTATGTTTCCTCTTGAAGACTCGTTCATTTTTCTGGCAACATTTCTCAAGTCTTGGGCCACGAATGTTGACATACCATTCTCTTATTGTACTTCTGGCGCCCTCTTTATAAGGATTATTTTAAGTTTCATTGCATACCTCTGTTTCCGGTGTGTTGTTATGTTGAGTGGGTGTTCTGGAGATATGGACGGTCGTAGTGAAACACACAAGGCGGTTGGTAACTTGTATTGACAGAGTCTATGGATGGGGGTGGAGATAGCCCAGCCTACCTGTTCGGTTCTATGCCTGCGGACGAAGTGAGAGGGATGCCTGGGTGCCAGAGATCACTTGCCCAGGGCCATGACGTCACAGCTAGCCACTGGGCCTAGCTGAGCAGGGATCATATATATAACATAGCTGATACTAACTACGATATACTACACAAGTATATTACATAGGGATTCAGTAACACTACTGACAGTTATTTTAGTTTGTAGATTTGGGACATGGCCTTCGAGTGTCTTCCAAATATAGTATATTATCAGATATCTTTCTTCTCTGCTCAAGAGAATACATACAAACTTTTGGAGGGAGGAGGGGATGGGGCTTTCCAGTATTTTAAACGCTGCGAGAGTAAGCAAGCGGTAGACAGTCTCTGAACATTTCCCTACTTTGATAGCTATCTTGCCTTGAATCTCGTTTTATGAGCTATCACTCCAAAGTAACACTTGTCGAGTACCTATGCAAAACCCGTGTAGACATCTACATTTTGGCTTGCTTCCGAAGCCTTCGTGATTTTTGTCACAACGATCTAATATTTGTGATAAGAATGATATGTCCCGCTCTTTTTTCATGTTGACTTGAGTTATGCACTCATGTTTTTCCCATAAATTAATAATTTGACATGACACCACCTTCCAAAGACTCTTATATTAGTGCTACTGGTTTATAAGTCACTTAATTACTTTGCTGCCTCTTTTGTAAAGGAGAGAGGAAGAACAAGGGAGGGGGACAAATGAGAACGAGGGAGAAGGTCGAGGCAGGAGGATTAGGGAAGAATCACTAAAGAAAAGGACAAGTCTGGAAGGGAAAGAGGGCGAGAAAATACCTGCTTCAGGAGTAATGGCCAGGACTTGACAACGTGATCATTCTCCTGGAGCAAGATGAGTGTTGGGTGCAGAAGTCTGGGAGAAGGCGAGGCAGAGGAGGAGAAGAAGGAGGTGCAGAAGCAAGAGACGAAGTAGTATGACAAGGAGAAGAAACAGGAAGACGCTTAGGAGAAAGAGGAAGAAACGTAGGAGATAGAGGAAGGGATGAGAGATAAGAGAAGTTGGATCAGAACGAAAAGGAAGAAGAGAACGAGGAGAAGGAGAAGGAAGAGAGTGAAAAATAAAAAGAAAGAAGTTATAGATGAGCATGAGAAATAGGAGTATGACGAGGAGAAGAAAGAGATGAATGAATAAATATAGGAGGAATAATAGGAGGATAAGATGAAGATTTGGAAAAACAGGAAGGAAAGTTATAAAGTCCAGAGATGCTACGAGGACCAGGAATGCTACAAGGACCAGGAATGCTACAATGACCAGGGATGCTACAATGACCAGGGATGCTACAAGGACCAGGGATTCTACAAAGACTAAGGATACTACAAGGATCAGGGATGCTACAAGGACCAGGAATGCTACAAAGACTAGGGATACTACAAGGACCAGGGATGCTACAATGACCAGGGATGCTACAAGGACCAGGGATTCTACAAAGACTAAGGATACTACAAGGATCAGGGATGCTACAAGGACCAGGAATGCTACAAAGACTAGGGATACTACAAGGACCAGGGATGCTACAATGACCAGGGATGCTACAAGGACCAGGGATTCTACAAAGACTAAGGATACTACAAGGACCAGGGATGCTACAAGGACCAGGGATGCTTCAAGGACAAGGGATGCTACAAGGACAAGGGATGCTACAAGGACAAGGCATGTTACAAAGACTAGGGATACTACAAGGACCAGGGATGCTACAAGGACCAGGGATGCTACAAGGACCAGGGATGCTACAAGGACCAGGGATGCTACAAGGACAAGGGATGCTACAAGGACAAGGCATGCTACAAGGGTCAGGGATACTACAAGGACCAGGGATGCTACAAGGACAAGGGATGCTACAAGGACAAGGCATGCTACAAGGGTCAGGGATGCTACAAGGACCAGGGATGCTACAAAGACTAAGGATACTACAAGGACCAGGGATGCTACAAGGACCAGGGATGCTTCAAGGACAAGGGATGCTACAAGGACAAGGGATGCTACAAGGACAAGGCATGCTACAAAGACTAGGGATACTACAAGGACCAGGGATGCTACAAGGACCAGGGATGCTACAAGGACCAGGGATGCTACAAGGACCAGGGATGCTACAAGGACAAGGGATGCTACAAGGACAAGGCATGCTACAAGGGTCAGGGATACTACAAGGGCCAGGGATGCTACAAGGACAAGGGATGCTACAAGGACAAGGCATGCTACAAGGGTCAGGGATGCTACAAGGACCAGGGATGCTACAAAGACTAAGGATACTACAAGGACCAGGGATGCTACAAGGACCAGGGATGCTTCAAGGACAAGGGATGCTACAAGGACAAGGGATGCTACAAGGACAAGGCATGCTACAAAGACTAGGGATACTACAAGGACCAGGGATGCTACAAGGACCAAGGATGCTACAAGGACCAGGGATGCTACAAGGACCAGGGATGCTACAAGGACCAGGGATGCTACAAGGACAAGGGATGCTACAAGGACAAGGCATGCTACAAGGGTCAGGGATACTACAAGGGCCAGGGATGCTACAAGGACAAGGGATGCTACAAGGACAAGGCATGCTACAAGGGTCAGGGATGCTACAAGGACCAGGGATGCTACAAAGACTAAGGATACTACAAGGACCAGGGATGCTACAAGGACCAGGGATGCTTCAAGGACAAGGGATGCTACAAGGACAAGGGATGCTACAAGGACAAGGCATGCTACAAAGACTAGGGATACTACAAGGACCAGGGATGCTACAAGGACCAGGGATGCTACAAGGACCAGGGATGCTACAAGGACCAGGGATGCTACAAGGACAAGGGATGCTACAAGGACAAGGCATGCTACAAGGGTCAGGGATGCTACAAGGGCCAGGGATGCTACAAGGACAAGGGATGCTACAAGGACAAGGGATGCTACAAGGACAAGGCATGCTACAAGGGTCAGGGATGCTACAAGGACCAGGGATGCTACAAGGACAAGGGATGCTACAAGGGTCAGGGATACTACAAGGGCCAGGGATGCTACAAGGACCAGGGATGCTACAAGGACAAGGCATGCTACAAGGGTCAGGGATGCTACAAGGACCAGGGATGCTACAAGGACAAGGGATGCTACAAGGGTCAGGGATACTACAAGGGCCAGGGATGCTACAAAGACCAGGGATGCTACAAGGACAAGGCATGCTACAAGGGTCAGGGATGCTACAAGGACCAGGGATGCTACAAGGACAAGGGATGCTACAAGGACAAGGCATGCTACAAGGGTCAGGGATGCTACAAGGACCAGGGATGCTACAAAGACCAGGGATGCTACAAGGACAAGGCATGCTACAAGGGTCAGGGATGCTACATGGACCAGGGATGCTACAAGGACCAGGGATGCTACAAGGACAAGGGATGCTACAAGGGTCAGGGATGCTACAAGGACCAGGGATGCTACACGGACAAGGGATGCTACAATGACAAGGGATGCTACAAGGACAAGGGATGCTACAAGGACAAGGGATGCTACAAGGACAAGGCATGCTACAAGGGTCAGGGATGCTACAAGGACCAGGGAGGCTACAAGGACAAGGGATGCTACAAGGACAAGGCATGCTACAAGGGTCAGGGATGCTACAAGGACCAGGGATGCTACAAGGACAAGGGATGCTACAAGGACAAGGCATGCTACAAGGACCAGGGATGCTACAAGGACAAAGCATGCTACAAGGACAAGGCATGCTACAAGGGTCAGGGATGCTACAAGGACCAGGGATGCTACAAGGACAAGGGATGCTACAAGGACAAGGGATACTACAAGGACCAGGGATGCTACAAGGACAAGGGATGCTACAAGGACAAGGGATACTACAAGGACCAGGGATGCTACAAGGACAAGGGATGCTACAAGGACCAGGGATGCTATAAAGACAAGGGATGCTACAAGGACAAGGGATGCTACAAGGACAAGGGATGCTACAAGGACAAGGGATGCTACAAGGACAAGGGATGCTACAAGGACAAGGCATGCTACAAGGGTCAGGGATGCCACAAGGACCAGGGATACTACAAGGACAAGGGATGCTACAAGGACAAGGCATGCTACAAAGACTAGGGATACTACAAGGACCAAGGATGCTATAAGGGTCAGGGATACTACAAGGGCCAGGGATGCTACAAGGACCAGGGATACTACAAGGACCAGGGATGCTACAAGGACCAGGGATACTACAAGGAGCAGGGATGCTACAAGGACAAGGCATGCTACAAAGACTAATGATGCTACAAGGGCCAGGGATGCTACAAGGTGCGGGGAAGCTACCAGAAGGTTCAGGGACTCCTGCTAATGAGGAGGTCGCCTCAATATTGTAAGGCAGCAGACACACCATCAGTCTTGCTGGGCGTGGGGAGGACCCCCGAGCTCCAGCGACGTGAAATAGTGCATAAAAGTCTCAAATTAGATGTATGCTCGACCTGCCCTGCCTCGCTATCCTGCTGGAGGAAACACCTTGGGGTCACCGAGCTGGCGGTAATGGCTGCTGGCATGATAACAACAGATATCATGATGAGATACGAAAGGATTCTTTAACGACTTCTAGAGAACAAGAGGCCATATTTGAGAGTCAATTATTTGACAAATTAAACACTGAAGACAAGGCACCACTAGCATTGTATTGCTCTTGTAACAAAAAAAAAAATGTAATCCCATGTAAACACACACACACAAATGTAGTCCTAATTTTTAAGAAAGGAGACAGACACGATGCATTAAACTTCAGACCTGTGTCACTGACGTGTATAGTATGCAAAGTCATGGAGAAGATCATCAGGAGGAGAGTGGTGGAGCACCTAGAAAGACACAAGCTTATAAACGACAACCAGCACGGTTTCAGGGAAGGAAAATCCTGTGTCACAAACCTACTGGAGGTTTATGACAATGTAACAGAAGTAAGACACGAGAGAGAGGGGTGGATAGACTGCATTTTCTTGGACTGCAAGAAGGCGTTCGACACAGTTCTTCACAAGAGGTTAATGCAAAAGCTAGAGGATCAGGCACACGTAACAGGAAAGGCGCTGCAATGGATCGGAGAATATCTGACAGGGAGGCAACAACGAGTCATGGTACGTGACGAGGTGTCAGAGTGGGCACCTGTGACGAGTGGGGTTCCACAAGGGTCAGTCCTAGGACCTGTACTGTTTTCTGTATATGTGAATGACATAACGGAAGGGATAGACTCAGAAGTGTCCCTGTTTGCAGATGATGTGAAGTTAATGACAAGAATTAAATCAGTCGAGGATCAGGCAGGACTACAAAGAGACCTGGACAGGCTACAAGCTTGGTCCAGTAACTGGCTCCTTGAATTTAACCCTGCCAAATGTAAAGTCATGAAGATAGGGGAAGGGCAAAGAAGACCGCAGACAGATTATAGTCTAGGTGGCCAAAGACTGTAAACCTCACTCAAGGAAAAAGCTCTTGGGGTGAGTATAATACCGAGCACATCTCCTGAGGCACACATCAATCAGATAACTGCTGCAGCATACGGGCGTCTGGCAAACCTAAGAATAGCGTTCCAATACCTCACTAAGGAATCATTCAAGACTCTGTATACCATATACGTCAGGCCCATACTGGAGTATGCAGCACCAGTTTGGAACCCACACCTGGTCAAGCACGTCAAGAAATTAGAGAAAGTGCAAAGGTTTGCAACAAGACTAGTCCCAGAGCTAGGGGGATTGTCCTACGAAGAAAGGTTAAGGGAAATCGGCCTGACGACACTAGAGGACATGAGGGTTAGGGGAGACATGATAACGACATATAAAATACTGCGAGGAATAGATAAGGTGGACAGAGACAAGATGTTCCAGAGAGGGGACACAGAAACAAGGGGTCACAATTGGAAGTTGAAGACTCCTATGAGTCAAAGGGATGTTAGGAAGTATTTCTTCAGTCATAGAGTTGTCAGGAAGTGGAATAGCTTAGAAAGCGACGTAGTGGAGGCAGGAACCATACATAGTTTTAAGACGAGGTTTGATAAAGCTCATGGAGCAGGGAGAGAGAGGACCTAGTAGCAGTCAGTGAAGAGGCGGGGCCAGGAGCTATGACTCGACCCCTGCAACCACAAATAGGTGAGTACAAATAGGTGAGTACTTGAGTAAGGAGTCAGTCATGAAACTGCACATCGTGTACGTTAGGCCCATATTGGAGTATGCAGCACAAGTATGGAAGTCACACCTGGTCAGGCACGTCAAGAAATTAGAGAAAGTGTAAAGGTTTGCAACAAGACTAGTCCCGGAAATAAGAGGTATGTCCTATGAGGAGAGGTTAGGGAAATCGACGTGACGACACTGGACAGGAGGGATAGGGAAAACATGATAACGACATATAAAATACTAAGAGGAAGTAACAAGATGGATAGGGACAGAATGTTTGATAGATGGGACACAGCAACAAGGGGTCACAACTGGAAGTTGAAAACTCAGATGAGTCACAGGGATGTTAGGAAGCATTTTTTCAGTCATAGAGTTGACAGGAACTGGAACACTCTAGAGAGTGTTGTAGTGGAGGCAGGATATATACATAGCTTTAAGAAGAGGTATGAGAAAGCACATGGAGCAGGGAGAGAGTGGACCAAGTAGCGACTAGCGAAGAGGCGAGGCTAGGAGCTGTGAATTGACCTCTGCAACCACAAATAGGTGAGTACACACACACACAAACGCCCTTCTGAACATAAATGATAATAACGACTGCGTAAGGGATCAGGTAAAAAGACTCAAGAAAGAGGGAATACCCTGACAAAGGATGACAAGAGAAGTATGTTGAAGTGTATGGAGGGTTGAAAGAGGACGCAGAGAAGACTGGAAGTAATTAACGCTAAATTTGAAGAAGTGAAAGGGTTCCTTTAAAAAATGCAGTAAAAACAATTAGATTAGAAGGAATATCTGGTGATTATTGCTAAAAGTGGAAGAACTATATGATCCTATAGCGAAGATCTTAGCGGAAGAAAATGGGAGGCTGTTGTTATCTTTAGAAAATAATGTTAGCAAAGGTACCAGAAAAGATAACAATGAGAGTATTAGAATCCTTAGAACGAAATGAACTTGTTAGAGTAACCTTATTCTTTCTTAAAAAAATACTGTGTTAGAGAAAGTAAGCAGAAAGGATATGGTTGTGTATAAAGTCTTTTCCTAGACTGTAAAGGAAAACATTCGGTCTGGCAACACACACCTGGCAACACACACCTGGCAACACACACCTGGCAACACACACCTGGCAACACACACCTGGCAACACACACCTGGCAACACACACCTGGCAACACACACCTGGCAACACACACCTGGCAACACACACCTGGCAACACACACCTTAAACACACCTGGCAACACACCACAACACACACCTGGCAACACACACCTGGCAACACACACCTGGCAACACACACTTACAACACACACCTGGCAACACACACCTGGCACACACACTGCACACACACCTGGCAACACACACCTGGCAACACACACCTGGCAACACACACCTTACAACACACACCTGGCAACACACACCTTACAACACACACCTGGCAACACACACCTGGCAACACACACCTGGCAACACACACCTTACAACACACACCTGGCAACACACACCTGGCAACACACACCTGGCAACACACACCTGGCAACACACACCTGGCAACACACACCTGCACACACCTACAACACACACCTGGCAACACACACCTGGCAACACACACCTGGCAACACACACCTTACAACACACACCTGGCAACACACACCTGGCACACACACCTGGCCCCACCTGGACAACCTGGCACACACCTGGCAACACACACCTGGCAACACACACCTTACAACACACACCTGGCAACACACACCTGGCAACACACACCTGGCAACACACACCGACGAATGAGTTACAAACTGGAAAAAGCAGGAAAAAAATCTCAGAGAAATGCTCAAGCTAACATAAGCTTCCATGATTAATAGAAAACATAGAGATGAAAAGATGATCAGTATCAAAGCGGACGAGGACGAGGAATGGGATTTTCTAAGGAGACAGACCATTGCTGCTTCTTTTATTTACTTAATTGACATATTGGAGGAAATTAAATCCCCCTACATCACTATTTGCAGATGATGTGAAACTACTGAAAGGGATAATAATCAAGAAGGATAAACAGAGGCTACAAGAAGACTTGAACAGATTGTAGATATGGTCAAACAAATGGCTACTAGAATGGACTGATATCAACGATTCAAAGCCTTTTTTTATTATTTTACTACAAGAAATTTGCCAGTACGCCAACGAAACTTAAAAGGTTCTATCTTGGCCCTAAGATGCAAGACGTAAACTTAAAATTATTTAGCGTTATTTAACAGGAATAAAAATTGCAAAGTTTGCACTTAAAATGACTAACTCTGCGTCGAATTTTTTGGGCCCTTTTTTTTAACATTAGAAGTTCCGCCACTGAGTATTTTGGAAGTTATCTGGTCCATTCCAGGATGCTAGGAGTAAGGTCAACAACTTTGGTCATAGGGCAGGTGAACTTGCCAGTTGTTCCAAGAATTTGTTTCTCATTACAGTTAACATGTGTTGAAAATTTAAAGCCGATCGGATAAGGCGTTCTCGAATTATTAGCGAAATAAAACAACGAAGGGGGACAAAAAAAAAGATAAAAATACAATATTCAGACAACCTCATAAACATTCCCCTTCGGAGATACCTAATGTGTCCAGATATTAATTGTATAAACAAAGACAAATGATACACATGTGTTTTATTCATCAAGTGTCCATATGTTAAATACAACTGTACTGCAATTAATTTGGAAGATGGCAAAACAGGTAGCAGACAGAACGCACTAAACGATAGTAATGAAACCGGTGAACCATCTAAAGATGACGAACATCATCACAGTACACCAGTGAGGATCCCGAATGATAAATCCTGCCTCACTCTGCTCTCTGAATCTCAAACCACAGAAAAAGAGGATAGCGGGTAGACTGTATATTCCTAGACTGCAATGAGGCTTTAGACACAATATCTCACAACAGATTCATAAGAAAAGAGATGCAGATCCGGTACACAAATTGCAAACAGTGTAGCTCATGGCGTCCCCAAGGGCTCTCTCCTTGCACTCGTAATATTCTTGATAGTTTAAAATAACCAGCAATTGGGAATTGGTTCTCAAATGTCAATATAAGTGGACATTGCAAAACTACTGATAAACAAGAATTTGAGGATGATTACAGATGATTTAGGCAGGCTATGGAAATGAAGCCAGCAACTGGAGAAAGACTGATGACAGCGTACGAGTCATCATTCTAATCCAGGTTAGTATTTCACTGTGGCTGTTGACAGTGTTTAAACCTACAGTAACTGTAAACGGTAAACCTGTACAACACTTGTATATCTTTACTGTGGAAACGTTTCGCCAACCAGTGACTTCCTTAGTCCAATACAAAGAAGAATGGTTGAAGATCAGGAGTCTGAGGTAATCAGTCCCTCAGCCTGGAGTCGATAATAAGAATAATAATATCTTTAATTCTACAAGTACAAGGTATACAGTCCTAGCTGACATCAATGAAATACTACTATATAGAAAGCCCCTTGTTATGCAGAGCATTTCTGGCAAATTAGGTCAGATTTGTCCCAGGATGCGACCCACACCAGTCGACTAACACCCAGGTACCCATTTTACTGATGGGTGAACAGGGACAACAGGTGTCTTATAAAACACGACCTAATGTTTTCAGCCGTACCGGAATTAGATCCCTGGACCTTCAGTGTGTGAGCTGAGTGCGCTAGCGATCCAGCTACGTAACAGTCCGTCAGTTTTGAGAAGAATTCAGCACATGTGCGGTCACAGTGTGGAGAAACTTATATACCGCAGACAGGCGAAGCGAAGTAGTCGTAGGCAGAGTCACCTTGGACAAACTGGTTCTCTAAACCAGTTATCTTCATTAGATATCGACATAGGACGTAAACCGTCCTACTAAACCCTAACACCGTGGAAGAACCATTCAAGATGTTAGACAAAGGACACTAAAAGAACCTTGCACCACGCCAGTATGCAGCACCAGTGTGGAACCCTCATAAAGTCCTAGAAAGATCAAAGGTTTGCGACCAGACTGAAAAACAAGAACAGCGGTGAGAAGATTATGATCTACACTGAGTTACAGTGAATGACTGTAGAGCAGCGCAGGATGTGACTGTAGTAGATGTTGACGCAGGATGTGACTGTAGTAGATGTTGACGCAGGATGTGACTGTAGTAGATGTTGACGCAGGATGTGACTGTAGTAGATGTTGACGCAGGATGTGACTGTAGTAGATGTTGACGCAGGATGTGACTGTAGTCAGACTGTGCTGACGCAGGATGTGACTGTAGTAGATGTTGACGCAGGATGTGACTGTAGTAGCTGTTGACGCAGGATGTGACTGTAGTAGCTGTTGACGCAGGATGTGACTGTAGTAGATGTTGACGCAGGATGTGACTGTAGTAGCTGTTGACGCAGGATGTGACTGTAGTAGATGTTGACGCAGGATGTGACTGTAGTAGCTGTTGACGCAGGATGTGACTGTAGTAGATGTTGACGTAGAGATAATGAAGATACTCTTTATCATCAAACTTCCTACTCCCCTCCACTTCCACCTCCCCTCCACTTCCACCTCCCCTCCACTTCATCCTCCCCTCCACTTCCACCTCCCCACCACTTCCACCTCCCCTCCACTTCCTCCTCCCCTCCACTTCCTCCTCCCCTCCACTTCCTCCTCCCCTCCACTTCCTTCTCCACTCCACTTCCTCCTCCCCTCCACTTCCTCCTCCCCTCCACTTCCTCCTCCCTCACTCTCTCCCTCCATCTCCCTCCTCCACTTCCTCCTCCTCCACTTCCTCCTCCTCCACTTCCTCCTCATTCTCCTCTCACTTCCTCCCTCCTCCTTCCCACTTCCTCTCCCTCCACTTCCTCCTCTCCACTCCTCTCCACTCCTCCCTCCTCCTCCACTTCCTTCTCACTTTCTCCTCCACTTCCTCCTCCCTCCACTTCCTCCTCCCTCCACTTCCTCCTCTCCTCCACTTCCTCTCCTCCACTTCTCCTCCCCTCCACTTCCTCCTCCCTCCACTTCCTCCTCCCCTCCACTTCCTCTCTCCTCCACTTCCTCCTCCCTCCACTTCTTTCCTCCCTCCACTTTCCTCCTCCTCCACTTCTTCCTCCCTCCACTTCCTCCTCCCTCCACTTCCTCCTCCCTCCACTTCTCTCCCTCTCTTCCTCCACTTCTCCCTCCCCTCCACTTCTTCCTCCTCTCCTTTCCTCCTCCCTCCACTCTTCCTCTCCTCACTTCCTCCCCACTTCCCCTTTCTTCCCCTCCTTCCTCCACTTTCTTCCCTCCTCCACTTCCTTCCCTCCTTTCTTTCCCACTTTTCTTCCCCATGTCTTCCACTCTCTTCCTCTTCTCTCACTTCTTCTCTCCTCCACCCCTTCTTCCCCACTCTTGTCTTCCCACTCTTGTCTTCCCACTCTTGTCTTCCCACTCTTGTCTTCCCACTCTTGTCTTCCCCACTCTTGTCTTTCCCCACTCTTGTCTTCCTCTCTCCACTCTTGCTCCTCTGTCTTCCCACTCTGTCTCCTCTGTCTTCCCACTCTTGTCTTCCCCACTCTTGTCTTCCCACTCTTGTCTTCCCCACTCTTGTCTTCCCACTCTTGTCTTCCCACTCTTGTCTTCCCCACTCTTGTCTTCCCACTCTTGTCTTCCCCACTCTTCCACTCTTGTCTTCCCACTCTTGTCTTCCCCACTCTTGTCTTCCCCACTCTTGTCTTCCACACTCTTGTCTTCCCCACTCTTGTCTTCCACACTCTTGTCTTCCCACTCTTGTCTTCCCCACTCTTGTCTTCCTCACTTTTCCCTTGTCTTCCACTTTGTCTTCCATCTTGTCTTCCTCACTTTGCTTCCCTACTCTTGATCTTCCCCACTCTTGTCTTCCCACTTTTGTCTTCCCTTCTCCACTCTCTCCATTTGCTCCTTCCCCTCTTGATCTTCCCACTCTTGTCTTCCACACTCTTGTCTTCCACTCTTGTCTTCCACTTTGTCTTCCCCACTCTTGCTCTTCCCCTCTTGTCTTCCCACTCTTGTCTTCCCACTTGTCTTCCACTCTTGTCTTCCCACTCTTGTCTTCCCACTCTTGTCTTCCTTCACACTCTTGTCTTCCCACTCTTGTCTTCCTCCATCTTGTCTTCCCACTCTTCTCCACTCTTGTCTTCCCACTCTTGTCTTCCCACTTTGTCTTCCCACGTCTTCCGTCTTCCCACTCTTGTCTTCCCACACTCTCCACTTCTTACTTCTCTTCACTTTTCTTCCCACTGCTCCCCTCTTCTTCCCCATCTACTTCACTCTCCACTGCTTCCCCACTCTCTCCTTCCTCCACCTCTTGTCTTCCACCTCATTTCCTCCTCCACCTTCCTCATCCTCCACTTTCTTCTCACTCTTCCACTTCCCACTCTGTCTCACACTTCTCCACTCTTTTTCCCCCTCGTCCCCACTTCTTCGCTTCCTCCCTTGTCTCCCACTCTGTCTTCCACCTCTTCTCCTCACTCTTGTCTTCCCCACTCTGCTTCCTCACTCTTGTCTCCACCTTCTCCCACCTCTCCACTTTTCCTCTAACATTCTCCACCTTCCCCACCTCCTCCACAACTTCCCCACCTCCTCCACCTTCCCCACCTCCTCCTCCCACCTTCCCCCTCCTCCACCTTCCCCATCCTCCTCCACCTTCCCCACCTCCCTACCTTCCCACCTCCAACTTCCCTCCTTCCCACCTTCCCACTCGTCCACCTTCCCCTTCCTCCACCTTCCCCAGCTCCTCCACCTTCCCACCTCCTCCACACTTCCACTCCTCCACCTTCCCCACCTCCTCCACCTTCCCTACCTCCTCCACCTTCCCACCTCCTCCACCTTCCCCACCTCCTCCACCTTCCCCACCTCCTCCACCTTCCCCACCTCCTCTACCTTCCCCACCTCCTCCACCTTCCCCACCTCCTCCACCTTCCCCACCTCCTCCACCTTCTCCACCTCCTCCACCTTCCCCACCTCATCCACCTTCCCACCTCATCCACCTTCCCCACCTCCTCCACCTTCCCCACCTCCTCCACCTTCCCCACCTCCTCCACCTTCCCCACCTCCTCCACCTTCCCCACCTCCTCCACCTTCCCCACCTCCACAACTTCCCTCACTTACTCCACCTTCCCCACCTCCTCCACCTTCCCCAGCTCCTCCACCTTCCCCAGCTCCTCCACCTTCCCCACCTCCTCCACTAAGTGTGGATTAATAATGCAAGAAGCCGTGAGGAGGGAGGTGGAGGTCACCTCTCTATATTCAGAGAAGCGAGGAGCAGCTCGCTCATAAACCTCCAGCAGGGAGCACCTCCCCACCCCTCCTCCAACAGGGAGCACCTCCCCACCCCTCCTCCAACAGGGAGCACCTCCCCACTCCTCCTCCAGCAGAGAGCACCTCCCCTCCTCCAGGAGGGAGCACCTCCTCCTCCTCCAGCAGAGAGCACTTCCCCACCCCTCCTCCAGCAGGGTGCACTTCCCCCACCCCTCCTCCATCAGTGAGCCCCTCTCCCTCCTCCATCAGTGAGCCCCTCTCCCTCCTCCATCAGTGAGCCCCTCTCCCTCCTCCATCAGTGAGCCCCTCTCCCTCCTCCATCAGTGAGCCCCTCTCCCTCCTCCATCAGTGAGCCCCTCTCCCTCCTCCATCAGTGAGCCCTCTCCCTCCTCCATCAGTGAGCCCTTCTCCCTCCTCCAGAAGGGAGCACCTCCTCCTCCTCCAGCAGAGAGCACCTCTACACCCCTCCTCCAGCAATGAGCACTTCCCCCACCCCTCTTCCATCAGTGAGCCCCTCTCCCTCCTACAGGAGGGAACATTTACCTCCTACAACAGTGAAAAAGAGGATAAATAAGTATACAAGATATGATGTAGGGCGTAATGACAGTAGTTTGTTGGACTATGTATTGATAGATAAAAGACTGTTGAGTAGACTTCAGGATGTACATGTTTATAGAGGGGCTACAGATATATCAGATCACTTTTTAGTTATAGCTACAGTGGGAGTAAAAGGTAGATGGGATACAAGGAAAATAGAATCAGTAAGTAAAAGAGAGGTGAAGGTTTATAAACTAAAAGAGGAGGCAGTTAGGGTAAGATATAAACAACTATTGGAGGATAGATGGGCTAGTGAGAGTGTAGGCAATGGGGTCGAAAATGTATGGGGTAGATTTAAAAATGTAGTGTTAGAGTGTTCAGCAGAAGTTTGTGGTTACAGGCGAGTGGGTGCGGGAGGGAAGAGGAGCGATTGGTGGAATGATGATGTAAAGAGAGTAGTAAGGGAGAAAAAGTTAGCATATGAGAGGTTTTACAAAGTAGAAGTGATGCAAGGAGGGAAGAGTATATGGAGAGAAAAAGAGAGGTTAAAAGAGTGGTGAAGCAATGTAAAAGAGAGCAGATGAGAGAGTGGGTGAGATGTTATCAGCAAATTTTGTTGAAAATAAGAAAAAGTTTTGGAATGAGATTAATAAGTTGAGGAAGCTAGAGAACAAATGGATTTGACAGTTAAAAATAGGAGAGGAGAGTTATTAAATGGAGAGTTAGAGGTATCGGGAAGATGGAGAGAATATTTTGAGGATTTGTTAAATGTTGATGAAGACAGGGAAGCTGTGATTTCGTGTGTAGGGCAAGGAGGAATAACATCTTGTAGGAGTGTGGAAGAGCCAGTTGTGGGTGTAGGGAAGTTCGTGAGGCAGTGGGTAGAATGAAAGGGGGTAAGGCAGCTGGGATTGATGGGATAAAGATAGAAATGTTAAAAGCAGGTGGGGATATAATTTTGGAGTGGTTGGTGCTATTATTTAATAAATGTATGGAAGAGGGTAAGGTACCTAGGGATTGGCAGAGGCGTGTATTGTTCCTTTGTATAAAGGCAAAGGGGACAAAAGAGAGTGCAAAAATTATAGGGGAATAAGTCTGTTGAGTGTACCTGGTAAAGTGTATGGTAGAGTTATTATTGAAAGAATTAAGAGTAAACAGAAAGCAGGATAGCAGATGAACAAGGGGGCTTTAGGAAAGGTAGGGGTGTGTAGACCAAGTGTTTACAGTGAAACATATAGGTGAACAGTATTTGGATAAGGGTAAAGATGTTTTTGTGGCATTTATGGATTTGGAAAAGGCGTATGATAGGGTAGATAGGGGGCAATGTGGCAGATGTTGCAGGTGTATGGAATAGGAGGAAGGTTACTGAAAGCAGTGAAGAGTTTTTATGAGGATAGTGAGGCTCAGGTTAGAGTGTGTAGGAGGAAGGGGACTATTTCCCAGTAAAAGTGGGCCTTAGACAAGGATGTGTGATGTCACCGTGGTTGTTCAATATATTTATAGATGGGGTTGTAAGAGAAGTGAATGCGAGGGTCTTGGCAAGAGGTGTTGGGCTAAAAGATAAAGAAGCAAATACAAAGTGGGAGTTGTCACAGTTGCTTTTTGCTGATGACACTGTGCTTTTGGGAGATTCTGAAGAGAAGCTGCAGAGGTTGGTGGATGAATTTGGTAGGGTGTGTAAAATAAGAAAATTGAAAGTGAATATAGGAAAGAGTAAGGTGATGAGGAGGTGCGGGATTACCAAAACGATTGTCCAGAGAGCTGAGGAGGGGTTGTTGAGGTGGTTTGGACATGTAGAGAGAATGGAACGAGACAGAGTGACTTCGAGAGTGTATAAATCTGTAGTGGAGGGAAGGCGGGGTAGGGGTCGGCCTAGGAAAGGTTGGAGGGAGGGGGTAAAGGAAGTTTTGTGTGCGAGGGGCTTGGATTTCCAGCAAGCATGTGTGAGCGTATTTGATAGGAGTGAATGGAGGCATATGGTTTTTAATACTTGACGTGCTGTTGGAGTGTGAGCAAAGTAACATTTATGAAGGGATTCAGGGAAACCGGCAGGCCGGACTTGAGTTCTGGAGATGGGAAGTACAGTGCCGCACTCTGAAGGAGGGTGTAAATGTTGCAGTTTTAACTGTAGTGTAAAGCACCCTTCTGGCAAGACAGTGATGGAGTGAATGATGATGAAAGTTTTTCTTTTTCGGGCCACCCTGCCTTGGTGGGAATCGGCCGATGTGTTAATAAAAAAAAAAAATAACAGTGAATCACTTCACTCCTGCACAAAGAACTTCAGAACTTCCCCCACCTGCAGCAGGGACCACCTCTTCCTTCCTCCTGCAGAGGGAAGCACCTCCCTGCCACGCCACCCGCCATGGGAAATCTTCCTTATTTCCCTCTCCTTGTCCAGCACCCCTGTTTCCTCTCACTAAGCCTCTCATGCCTCCCCCTGCCTCCCTGCCCCCCTCAACTTTACTACTAAGAATATTTTCTGTTGAAATTGATTCCTGACATAGGTCTCTACATCATAACATGTGTACCTATCGGTGTATATACTGCGTGAGGTGCATAGTCTTTTGATGAATATACAAGTGAGGTATGTACATACTATCTATGTATATACACTGAGGTGTGCATTTATCTGTGTATTCAACGTGAGGTGTGTATTAGTGTATATTTACTGAGAATGTTTTTAAATGCCTTCTTTGTATTCCAGTCAGTGAGCTGAACATTTGTTTTTTTCACATTTCGAAGACAGCGTCAAATTTGGCACAAATATTTTTGGGGGGCTCATACTAAATCATTTATAGATATATGTTAAAAAAAATGTATTTTTAAGTAGATTTGCTTAGAAAGACTATACCAGAAAATAATTGTTATTTTATTGCATATTTCGACGATTCAAAGCGATTTGAAGCATTTTTCTGACATACCTCATTTTTCAGCTAAAATTCGTAAGTTATCAGACTTTTGCTGTAGCATGTGGAAAAAGTAAGAGGGGCAGTTGTTGGAACGAGGCGTCATGGAGTTGGTTAAGTAGTGTCTGGTATTTTGGGTAAGTTTTAGGTCTTAACTTGTTTGAGAAATTATATTTTTTTGTAATATTAAGTTGCCATGGCATTGGGCAAGGCCCTGGTATTTATGTAGGGCCTGTGTGATTAGTGGAAAGTGCAGAAATGGTTATATTTTTACCGGCAGGCTGGAAGCCAGCACGGAGATATGGCGATCTTCAGGCGCCAGTAATATTTTATTCTTCTGCGGCTTAATGACCCATGTGGGTTTAGCAACTGGTTTTAATTGTAACAATATTTCATATGGCCTAATTTTAAATAACTAGTAGGAGTGAACTAGTGCATTTTTTTGTTAAATATGGTGAAGGCAAGTGTTGTGTACAAAGTTAATACATGTAGATCTATATTTTTATAAAGCTGCGTTTATCTGTCCTTCCTGATAATCAACTGTGGCATGCAAAGAGTATGTTACAATTTATTCGGCGTATGTCACACTCCCATATAGGCTGCCTCCCAACGGCGAACTGGGTGCTAAGGGTTTAACGATCAATAGGGTACCCGTCGTTAAATCAGTACCTTGGTTCATTGACCAATCACAGGAAGCCCGCCAAAGCTGAAGCAACGTGGTTCACTTGTGGTCAGCACTGGCAGACTTGCCTACCTGCTGGTTGAGTACGGTGCACTCTCTCTGGCTTCTGCTTTGCCTTCTGTCACTGTGGTGTACACTTATTCTATCTGCACATATTGCACAGTGTACATATCTGTATATAGTGGGTGAAGGCAAAATATACATTATAGTCCACTGCTGAGTTTTGTTTGCTCCAATTCCCATTACGACCAGGTCTGACAGGACCATTCTTTACCTGTGTTCGTAATATCAACTATAAGGGTATTAACCATCAGTTTAGCACTTTAACCCCTAGGCGCCAGTTTAAATATGTAACACTATCCAAATGTTGGATGAAGGTGTTCTTGTCAACATAAAGCGTGCTACAATGATAAGACTTCTAGGAATTTTACCATGCTTAACATCACTCCTTCAGAATGTAAACAGGCTGAATATTATTTGGGATCTGTACAGACCTGAAGACCTGAAAAACTAAACGAAAGAAAGATCGATAATAAATGTTCTGGAAGAAGCGTCTTGGAAAACACAACTGGCTGCCTTCCTTCCAAACAGTGAAAAGAAGACTGAGTAGTTCTATATCCAAGAGACTGAAACAGAACTATTAGAAAAGAAGTTGTATACTGGAGTACCTGGAGTATACCTGGAGAGGGTTTCGGGGGTCAACGCCCCGCGTCCCGGTCTGAGACCAGGCCTCGTGGTGGATCAGGGTCTGAATAACCAGGCTGTTACTGCTGGTCGCATGCAAATGACCTACGAACCACAGCCCGGCTGGTCAGGTACTGACTTTAGGTGCCTGTATGCTGTATGCTGGGAGGCAGTTAAACAGTCTTGGGCCCCTGACATCTATTGTGTTGTCTCTCAGTGTACTCGTAGCGCCCCTGCTTTTCATTGAGGAAATGTTGCATCTCCTGCCGAGTCTTTTGCTTTCATAGGGAGTGATTTTCGTGTGCAAGTTTGGTACGATACACTTTCATGCTGATAGTGTGACAGTGATTCAAAGTGTGAGTTTTGTTCTCCTGAACAATCTGATACCGGGATGATATTTCATGCCATACATACAGCTATACAAGGCCATACAAATATTCTTATAAGAACAGCAGACAGTTATTGTTATAGTTACTGTTTCCCAAGTGCAGAAGCACTGACTGGTTATGACACATCATTCGCAGGAATGAGTTAAAAGTCTACGTGGGCACTCTGAAAAGTGTCTAACATTGTTACTTAAGTGTTTACACTTTGTAGAAACCCCTAAGATATCACTGATGACGTGTATCATCTACAAGAACAATTTGTGGTCCTGTCTGTACTCCAGGACAAGTGAAGAGACCAGGGTCAATACAGCAGGGCAGAAACTGTCTGTCCAAGAATTTAGGAGATCATTCCTCCATCACAGGAAGCACTGAAGCAGCGCATCAGACAAGCTGCCTACCAAGTGGGTTTTATTTGGGATCAAACTCAACTTCCGCACCCATAGGTACCATGACCCGCTGATTGGGGTTCTACTTGAAAGTGGCTCCCAGGGTCAACGCCCCCGCGGCCCAGTCCTTGACCAGGCCTCCCGGCAGATCAGGGCTTGATCAACCAGGCTGTTACTACTGGCAGCACGTAGTCGAATGTACGAACCACAGAAGATGACTGGACTCCAAGCTAGACAGATCATCGTGCAGCCTCCATGAACTGCCTCCATTGTGGGCGTAAAAAATCCTGCAAAAAAACTTTGTGAATGTTCCCATGGAAACCTCTACAGCACTTTGTACTTGTGAAAGACGATACGGCAGACAAGAAAATTGAAATTTATATTAGAAAACAATATTTTCAAAAAAATGTAGCCTTCTAAGTTTTGAGTTTAGAATGGTCAAAAAACTAAAGGAAACGCTGCAGTTAAGGGATACGAGTACACTACATGGAAGTATTATGAGATAAGGAAGTGTAAATAAGTCAACATGGTCAGCCATATTGTAAGGTTCCATAGAATTCATAAGTTCGAAGTTATAACAGAAAATGAATCATTGTTTCGGTATTATATACAATCGCACATTACTTTTAAATGAAAATTTTGTAAATATTTCTAACTTGGGTAATAAGAGCACAGCTGTGTGTGCTAGTGGTCCAGCTATTACTGCTCTCTCCTGTTTGTCTAGCACTCTGCTTGTCCACTTGTAAATGCTGTCAAGGTTTATTTTTCCTTAACGAGAAGATTGTGGCAATAGAGCAGTTTTCGTCACTTATTCCTCCTTTATTTCCATGTTCTCTTTATCTCCCTTTATTTCCATGTTCTCTTTATCTCCTTATGAATTGTGTATCTCTTGTTTTCTCCCTTCTTTTACGACGAACTGTGGTATGAGTGAGACTCTTGTGTAATATGTGAGAATCTTTATTGTGGAAAGTTTCACCAGGCAGTGGCTTCTTCAGTCCAGTATAAAGAAGAACGGTGAGAGATGAGGAGTTTGAGGTAATCAGTCCCTCAGCCTGGAGTCGATGTGTTCAGTCCATGTCTTGATAAAAGTACAGCATATGCGATAAAGGGCTTATGTACTGGAGACACACGAGTTGAAGTAGTGGTAGACGGAGTTACCAGCGGAAAAATCCACTAGTAGAAGTAGGTCATACTTATAGGTTGAGACTAATTCTGAAGAATTCCCTGCATCATGATCTCAAGATGTGAATCTTTTTCCTGGTGATGCCGTCTACCACTGCTTCACCTCACTTATCTGCAGTATATAAGCCCCTTCTCCGCGCATATGCTGTACTTTAAACTAGATTGACCAAACACATCGACCCCAGATTGAGGGATTGACTACCTCAAACTCCTCATCATCTACCGTTCTTCTCTGTATTTCACTAATGAAGTCACTGGCTGGCGAAACGCTTTCTGAATAAAGATACCCAAATGTTACACAACAGCCTCATTTATCAAATTGCCAGTTTTCTAAAACCTGAGTTATGGTTTAGCAAACCCGCTGCACTTGTGTCTATTATGGGATATTATAAATATCTCATTCTTGTCAACTATGTCTCACAATTCTTGAATTTCTCTTTATATTTCTGTAATTTCTCTCTTTCTTTTTTCTTTTCTAATTTCTCTCGTAATGACTCTGGTCTCTCGGCCCTGTTTAATTTTCTCTTTTTCCTCATTGGAAAGGACGTCTCCACCCAGTCCTGCAACAAGGAGCGCCCTCTTCACCCTTCTACTGTTGTAGAAGGAAGAACCTTAACTCCCCTTCCATCTGCAACAGGGAGCACTCTCCCCTTTGTCCCCTCCTCTCCGTCTCTCCCTCTCTTCCCTCTCCCTCCAACAAAAAACATTCTCCCTCTGTTCTATCTTGCATCAGAAAGCACTCTCTTCTCTGTCCCATCCTGCAGCAGACAACGCTCTACCGGCCTATCTTTTATCGGTCTATCCCATACACCTTCATTGGGGAGCACTTCTAACCCCCATCACTCTACCCTCGTCCTTCTACTACCCCCTCTATCCATCTCCAACTTGCCACCCCTTCCTGCAGGGACCGGGATAGTGAGTAATGGGTAGGGACAGAAGATATACAAGTTACACATAATAAGAACATTTAAACAAGATATGTATATGATAACCAGGAAAGTTGCGAGAAATATTTGCAAACGTTCTGAAAATGATAAAGAAAATAAGTCTTAAGAAGTTAAGAGACACCAACTGGACATTTTTATTATCATGTCAGGTGTTCAGTGGGTGTAAAATGCACAGAGATGGAAGAAAATGGAAAATATGAAGCGGGAATATCGGGCAGAAGAAACAGAAATGGTTTTTTTTATATATAAAAACCACGTTTCTCCACTTTGGTTGCTTTTCCCAGTACTTGACAAGGTCCCAGTACTTGACAAGGTCCCAGTACATGACAAGGTCCCAGTACTTGACAAGGTCCCAGTACTTGACAAGGTCCCAGTACTTGACAAGGTCCCAGTACTTGACAAGGTCCCAGTACTTGACAAGGTCCCAGTACTTGACAAAGTGTCCCGTAGCTCGATGGCTAGCGCACTCAGCTCACACACTGAGGTCCGGGGTTCGAATCTCCTCCGGTACAGCTGGAAAACATTAGGGACGTTAAACAAATAACCTGCACATAGAAGAGAGGAGCTTACGACGACGTTTCGGTCCGACTTGGACCATTTACAAAGTTACAATAACAAAAAGAAGGGAAGGAGGGAGTATATATAGAGGCCAGCAGACAGGGGAGGGAACAAGAAAGTGGTGGAGGAGTAATAGTGGAAGTAGTAGTGGTAGTAGTAGTGGAGTCAATCATATTCTAGGAAAGAGGAGCACTACAAGGGAGCTAGTGGCCCCTTCCATTAAGTTTAAAGCTGAATGGGAATCTAATTCCTTGCTTCCTTTCCTTGATGTTCATGTCCACCGCTCAGTTACAAGTTTTGCCTTTTCCGTGTACCGCAAGCCGATGCACAGTGGCATGTATATTCGCTACTTTTCTTATCATGCTTCCTCTGTCAAGAAAAGTGTTCTTATCTCCCTTTTTCTCCGTACTCTCTTCATTTGTGATCCTCAGTTCCTTGAAGTAGAAATTTCTACTCTTCATAATTCATTTTCCCGTCTTGGCTACCCTTCCCATTTCATTGACTCTGCTTTCTCACGTGCTAAACGGACTTTCTTCTCTCCTAAACCCCTACTCCTGGGAACTCTCCTGTCCTCTTCCTTCCCTACATCTCTGGTCTCTCTAATCTCAACAACTCTCTCCGTTCCTTAGACATCAAACTTAACTTTTCGCCAGACTAACACTCTTCGCACTAATCTAGTTCATACATCCCCTCCCTCTATAGATTCTCCTGGTGTCTACTCTATTTCTTGTTCTTCCTGTCCTCTTCAGTACTTTGGAGAAACTGGCCGATCTCTTTCTGACAGACTTAGGGAGCACAAAAATAATGTTAGGCTTGCCGACACCAACAATGCTTTTTTCTGTCATGTCACAGATCACAGTCATCCTATTGATTGGTCTTCTGCTAAAACTGTCTACCCTACGTCCAACTTTCACAGTCGCCGTCTGGTTGAATCCTCCCTTATACACAACTTTCTTTATATGAATCTTAGTCCTGGCTATGTCTCTGTAGATGCTTTCCTCTCCCATTACATCGTTAAATGCTCCATACTACTCTAGCTGTTCCAGAATGTCATTGCCACGTCTGGAAATTCTGTTGGACAATGGTATGGGGCAGAATGACAGTACCACTACAAGAATTGTGGAATGCTGTTTTTCATTAGTTACAGGAATAGTATCGATAATTGTAAGGAGAGAAAGATCGTGAGCTTGGGTAGCATTCTGGACAGTGATGAAGCGGGTACTACAAGAATTGTGGAATGCTGTTTTTCATTAGTTACAGGAATAGTATCGATAATTGTAAGGAGAGAAAGATCGTGAGCTTGGGTAGCATTCTGGACAGTGATGAAGCGGGTACTGCTCTTTGGAGAAACTGGCCGATCTCTTTCTGACAGACTTAGGGAACACAAAAATAGTGTTAGGCTTGCCGACACCAACAATGCTTTTTTCTGTCATGTCACAGATCACAGTCATCCTATTGATTGGTCTTCTGCTAAAACTGTCTACCCTACGTCCAACTTTCACAGTCGCCGTCTGGTTGAATCCTCCCTTATACACAACTTTCTTTATATGAATCTTAGTCCTGGCTATGTCTCTGTAGATGCTTTCCTCTCCCATTACATCGTTAAATGCTCCATACTACTCTAGCTGTTCCAGAATGTCATTGCCACGTCTGGAAATTCTGTTGGACAATGGTATGGGGCAGAATGACAGTACCACTACAAGAATTGTGGAATGCTGTTTTTCATTAGTTACAGGAATAGTATCGATAATTGTAAGGAGAGAAAGATCGTGAGCTTGGGTAGCATTCTGGACAGTGATGAAGCGGGTACTGCTCTTGAGAGCATGAAAGAATATGTCTCTACCAACATGGCGTAGGAGTGCCTTGCTAATACTATGGTCGGAAAGGTAGGCAGTAGAGGAAGTCGGTCATGGAGTAAAAAACTTAGTCCATTGTGTATTTTGAAACATAGCGTGGAAAGGGAGTGCGTGACATGCCAGTCTTTTCTGAGTAGATTGAGAAGAAAGTGAAGAAGCGTTTAAGTGTGGGACCGGAGTTGGTCCAACGTGGGACTGGTGGACAATTCGAAAATTGCCCACCTTAGAGGGAGAAGCCGGAAGCATAGTGTTGCGAATCCTGAACTAATCTGTTTATTTAAACTTTTTGTATCTTTAATATTGTGTATATTTTATTATCATAATTGTATATTGGAGATATTTCCGTTATTAGCTAAAATGAAAATATCTTAGTTTATACTATTATTTGATTTAGCTATGTCTTAGGTAGGATGCAACATTTATATTTTGTTTGAGTTGTGGTTGGCTCTCCACAAGGAAAAATGTTTGGCTAACTATCGGCTCACTGGTTTACCTGCCTGTGTCTGCCGTACCAGTGTGAGTCAACGTCATCACACCAAATGTTTGGGCTATAGGGGTTGATCTCAGTCAGTTACTCGCTGACCTCTCATGGGAGACATATCAAGTTCTCTCTCCGGTGGTTGATTACCTTTCTTAGTTGATTTCCTTTATTAAGTCTGTCACTTTCGAGTTCTTCCATACTCTGGTGAATTAATGGTTCAGCTTACTGAATAAGTCTTGGTAACCAATGTAGGTTACCTGGTGGTAGAGTTAATTGGTGAAGATTGTACAAAGTCCGAACTTATAAGGTTGATTTATCAATATTAATATGCTGGTTGATATAGATCATTTTAATTAATGAAGTTATACATAATGTACGTACCAAGAGAAGTGTAAGAGTTAAACTTCATATTTTATGTCAAATATCGTATCTTTATATACGTATATACTCTGCGAAACCACTTTAATAGTAAAAATTTTATATTTTAGTTATTTGTTTTGCAATCCCGAATTATTACAATTTCTTGTTACAAAACCGTAAACAAGCCAACTGTTAAACGAGAATAACTTACCCTAACTCTCTACCATCCTCGGGAGAAGTAAGAGGACGAGTTTTATAACACAGTCAAAGAAGAGCGGAGGTCAGACGTATCAAAGGAGTCAGTGGGAACCCCGGTACCTGAA
Organism: Cherax destructor; assembly: GCA_009830355.1. NCBI lineage: Eukaryota > Metazoa > Arthropoda > Malacostraca > Decapoda > Parastacidae > Cherax > Cherax destructor. Next base: position 67,597 of record WNWK01009532.1, read on the forward strand.
GCGGGTGATGAAACGACACCAGCAAGAGGTACAAGGGCATTAGAAATGTCCAAAGAGTGGTCAAATAACGAGGCAGGCTCAGAAAAGGAAGGGGCCCAGGGAAGGCAGGTTCATGGATTCGGGACTCCATGGTTATGTCTCTTCTTTCTTTGTGTTTTTTAGAAAAAATAGAAAAAAGTAAAGGAAAAAAAAGGGAGAAACATGGAGGAATAGCTCCTAGGAGGCAAAAAAGGGCCATAAATCCCCCTCCATGCCCAAGAGGACCTCAGCACCGCAAGTAGTGCAGATGCGGCATGGAACCCGTGCCATACCCTACCCTTCATGCCAGTAAACTAGCAGTCCGAGATAGCAACCTCACATCCACCGAGCCACCTCGGTGGACAAAAGAGAGGGCGGCCGGACACCTGCCAGAAAGCATACCTCCTTCGGCCACCACCCCCTGGGATCCGACAGGCAGCCTCCAGAGATACTCCCGTCACCCGAAAGACACCCAAAGCCACCCCCCGGGAGAACGGAGAGGGATTGGGACACCTCCAGGTAATCCAGATTCCACCGCCAAGGACCTCAACGGAATGGGATGGACTCCGGTACCCTTCCCCCTACCTAGGAACTAGAGTGCCTGTGGGAAGAATCCCAAAGGCTAAAAATAGGAAGGGAATAAGGGACGGATGGGGAAGAGGAGGAGGAAAGGGAAAAAGGGAAGATGGGATAGGGAAGAAGGATTGGGGGGTAATTAGGTTCGGTCTGAGGAAGGAGACCAAAAGGTCTAATTCCTCAGACCAAGAGCCTCTTCACCGCGCCAAGGAGCCCCCCTTGAAGAGGAGGAGTAGTAATAATAGTTGTAGCAGCAGTAGTAATAGTAGCTGTAGTAGTAATAGTTGTAGCAGCAGTAGTAGCAATAGTAATAGCAGTAGTAGTAGTAGTAATAGTAGTTATAGCAGCAGTATTAAAGGTATTCCCATGAACTACGCTCTTACATCAGTAGAACTGCACATCTGTAAATTTAAAGTGAGAAAATTTCTTTATTCAAACCACAGCTGAGTATGGCTAAGATAGGCTTCTTGTGCAATTAATCTGGCAGATGCTGTACCAGATAGTATTTCACGGCGTGGCGGCTGTTTAGCGGCATTTCTTCACACTGACGCGGTGGTAATTCAGCCGTGTGGGTACACAAGAAAGCAGCAATTACTCCGTTAGATTTAGGGCCAATCCATTACACTAAGAGTCATTAAGGCCGCAATCCACGTCCTCCACACTAACATCAAAAAACATTTTTATCCTTAAGATAAGGATTAGCGTAAAATCCCATTGGATATACTGATATATACCTTTCTGCGTATGTACTTGGAGATATCTCTCCGTGTATATACATGGAGATACATACCTATATATATACATTATATATATATGTATATATATATATATATATATATATATATATATATATATATATATATATATATATATATATGTCGTGTCGATTAGGTAAAACTTGCGATTTTGGCTTAAATAGCAACGCTCACCTTGCCATATAAGACAAGTGAAAATTTGTGTATGCAATAATTTCGCCAAAATCATTCTGAACATAACGAAAAAATATATCATTGTGTTTGTTTATTATTAAATTAATGTTAACGTATCTAAAATATATTTAGTTGGGTTAGGCTAAATTAAATTGCGCTTGTTGTAATAAGGTTAGGTAGGTTTTCAAAGTTTCTCTTGGTACAAAATTATAAATTCTTACATTAACATAAATGAAAAAATATATCTTTAAACGTATAAGAGAAAATTTTAGAAAGGACTTAATTTTAGATGAGTTCTTGCTAATTGACCAGTTTTACCTAATCGGCACGACATATATATATATATATATATATATATATATATATATATATATATATATATATATAAACACATCGGCCGTCTACCACCAAGGCAGGGTGGCCACCAAGGCAGGGTGGCCACCAAGGCAGGGTGGCCACCAAGGCAGGGTGGCCACCAAGGCAGGGTGGTCCCAAAAAGAAAAACTTTCATCATTCACTCCATCACTGTCTTACCAGAGGCGCGCTTATACTACAATTATCAATCTGCAACATTAACACCCCTCCCTCAGGGTGCAGGCACTGTACTTCCCATCTCCAGGACTCAAGTCCGGCCTGCCGGTTTCCCTGAATCCCTTCATGTTACCTTGCTCACACTCCAACAGCACGTTGGAGTGTGACTTCCTATCTAACACGTTCATGCATGCTTATTAAAAGTCCAATTCCCTCGCACACAAAACCTCCTTTACCCCCTCCCTCCAACCTATCTTAAGCTGACACTTACCCCCCCCCCTTTCCCTCCACTATAGATTTATACACTCGAAGTTATTTTATTTTCGTTCCAGCCTACATGTCTGAACCACCTCAATATCCCCTCCTCCCGCACCTTCCCATAATCTCAAACAGAAAATGCCGTTCCCATATGAAAACAGGCAAATGCAACCTCCCGTCCTGTAAGTTTTTCCACCCTGAAATGTGCCACACATCAATTCAGGAAAGACAGTGCTATAACTTATATTGCCAGGCATACCACCTAAAGGGTACGAGGCGACACAGAACATCCAGACCATGGCAAAATCAGGGTAGCCACAGCCACTCCGGAGAGAGAGGTTTTTTAGTGCCAGGAAGGAAAAAAAGCTGGCAGGAAATGACAGAAATTGTACACCAACTGCAATCATTTCTGGAGTGGAATCACAGTCAGTGGCCTCCACTCCATTACAACAGATATTAGAGCCAGGAAAAAAAGACCCTCCCCATACCACCAATACCACCAATCCAACTACATTCATCTTTGCTAATATACAGGGTCTAAAGCCAGCAACAAACAACAAGGTACCTTACATTCGTGGACTGCTTACAGAGTCAAATGCTATGTTTGCGGCTTTCACAGAGACCCACATAAGAGATCACTTGGACAATGAAATATGGATCCCGGGCTACAACCTATACAGGTGTGACAGAGTGAATAGGCAAAAAGGAGGGTTGGCCTGTATATCACAGAGTCACTTATATGTTCAGAACTACTAAATGCCTCAAATGATGTAGTTGAAGTATTAGCAATAAGGTCGAGAATCAAAACCTGGTCATCGTGGTTGTCTACAAGCCCCCAGATGCAACGTCCCAACAATTCCAGGAACAGCTTCTGAAAATTGACCACTGTCTGGAAAATCTTCCAGCTCCTGCCCCCAACATCTTGCTACTCTGGGATTTCAACCTCAGGCACCTAAAATGGAGGAACATTGCAAACAATGTGGTAGCAGAGATAACACCAGGAGGCGGCTCAGATGAAAATTCACACATGCATGAACTTTTAAATCTCTGCACCAAGTTCACCTTAAACCAGCAAATAGTAGAGCCCACAAGATTAGAGAATACGCTGGACCTCATCTTCACCAACAATGATGATCTGATACGAAATGTCATCATATCAAAAACAATATACTCAGATCACAACATAATAGAGGTCCAGACATGCATGCAGGGAGCTCCAGATCAACAAAATGTGATCAGCCGTGAGGAAGCTTTCTCCAAATTCAACTTCAATAACAAAAACATAAGGTGGGACCAAGTAAACCAAGTCCTAAATGATATAAACTGGGAAGATTGCCTACATCACGGATCCCAACCTATGTCTAGAACAAATTAACTCTGTGGTACTTGAGGTTTGCTCAAGGCAAATTCCCTTAAGGAAAAGGAGGAGAAGATGCAAACTAGAAAGAGAGAGGCGCTCCCTATACAGGCGAAGGCACAGAATAACGGAGCGGCTACAGGAGGCCAATATCTCTGAAATACGTAGGGAGACTAGTCAGAGAAATAGCAAACATCGAATTAAAACTAAAGGAATCTTATAGGAATCAAGAGACACGGGAAGAACTAAGAGCCATAAATGAAATTGAAAGAAACCCTAAGTATTTCTTTTCCTATGCAAAATCAAAGTCGAGAACAACAACCAGTATTGGGCCCCTACTTAAACCGGATGGGTCATACACAGATGACAGCAAGGAAAGGAGTGAGTTACTTAAATCCCAGTATGACTCAGTCTTTAGCGAGCCACTAACCAGACTGAAAATCGAAAACCTAAATGATTTTTTCATGAGAGTGCCACAGAACTTGACAGACGCATGCCTTTCTGACATCATCACTACGCCAAATGATTTTGAAAAGGCAATAAATGACATGCCCATGCACTCCGCTCCAGGCCCAGACTCATGGAACTCCGTGTTCATCAAGAACTGCAAGAAGTCCCTATCACATGCTTTTAACATCCTATGAGAGGGAGCATGGACACTGGGATCGTCCCGCAGCTACTAAAAACAACAGACATAGCCCTGCCCACATAGGGGCAGTAAAGCAATAGCAAAGAACTACAGACCAATTGCGCTAACGTCCCATATCATAAAAATCTTTGAAAGGGTTCTAAGAAGCAAGATCGCCACCCATCTTGATACCCATAAATTGCACAACCCAGGACAGCATGGGTTTAGAGCAGGCCGCTCCTGTCTGTCCCAACTACTGGACCACTACGACAAGGTCCTGGATGCTCTAGAAGATAAACAGAATGCAGATGTTATATACACAGATTTTGCAAAAGCCTTTGACAAGTGTGACCATGGTGTAATAGCACACAAAATGCGTGATAAAGGAATAACAGGAAAAGTTGGTAGATGGATTTATAATTTCCTAACACGTAGAACACAAAGAGTAGTAGTCAACAGAGTAAAGTCTGAGGCAGCTACTGTGAAAAGCTCTCTACCACAAAGCACAGTACTTGCTCCCATCCTATTCCTCATCCTCATATCAGACATTGACAGGGATATAAGCCACAGTGCTGTGTCTTCCTTTTCAGATGACACCCGAATCTGTATGACAGTGTCCACCGTTGAAGACACTGCAAGACTCCAAGCAGACATAAACCAAATCTTTAAATGGGCTGCAGAAAACAATATGAAGTTCAATGATGAGAAATTTCAATTACTCAGATACGGAAAAAGTGAAGAAATTAAAATCTCATCGGAGTACAAAACTAATTCCAACCACACAATAGAGCGAAAAACTAATGTCAAAGACCTGGGAGTGATCATGTCAGAGGATCTCACCTTCAAGGACCATAACAATGTAGCAATTGCATCTGCTCGAAAAATGACAGGATGGATAATGAGAACCTTCAAAACCAGGGATGCCAAGCCCATGTTGACACTTTACAGATCGCTTGTTCTATCTAGGCTGGAATATTGCTGCACACTAACTGCACCTTTCAAGGCGGGTGAAATTGCTGACCTTGAAAATGTGCAGAGAACCTTCACGGCACGCATAAGTGCGATAAACCACCTCAATTACTGGGAACGCTTGAAGTTCCTAAACCTGTACTCTCTAGAACGCAGGCGGGAGAGATACATTATTATATACACATGGAAAATTCTCGAGGGCTTAGTACCAAACTTGCACACAAAAATCACTCTGTACGAAAGCAAAGACTCGGCAGGCGATGTAACATCCCCCAATGAAGAGCAGGGGTGCCACTAGCACGTTGAGGGACAACACAATAAGTGTGAGGGGCCCAAGATTGTTCAACTGCCTCCCAGCATACATCAGGGGATTACCAACAAGCCCCTGGCTGTCTTCAAGCAGGCACTGGACAGGCCCCTCAAGTCGGTACCCGATCAGCCGGGCTGTGGTCGTACGTTGACTGCGTGCGGCCAGCAGTAACAGCCTGGTTGATCAGGCTCTGGTCCAACAAGAGGCCTGGTCACAGACCGGGCCGCGGGGGCGTTGACCCCTGGAATTCTCTCCAGGTAGACTCCAATACATTCCCCTCTTTTCATCCATGGATAAAGTTCTTTGTCTTCACAGATTTCTCCAGTGCACCACTCACCTTTTTATCCCTCGTCAATTCTATGATTTACCTCATCTTTCATAGACCCATCTGCTGACACGTCCACTCTTAAATATCTGAATACATTCACCTCTTCCATACTCTCTCAGTCCAGTCTGATATCCAATCTTTCGCTACCTAATATTTTTTATCCTCATCGCCTTACTTTTTCCTACACTCACTTTTAATTCCCTTCATTTACACACCTTACCACACTCATCCACCAACCTCTGCAACTTCTCTAAAGAATCTCCCAAAAGCACAGCATCATCAGCAAAGAGCAACTGTGACAACTCCCACTTTGTGTTAGATTCTCTATCTTATAAACCCACACTTCTTGCCAACACCCAAGCATTCACTTTCTTACAATCCCACCTATAAATATAATGAGCAACCAGCCTCAGGAATTGTGCCCTGTGTTATACTCACCCCAAGATCCTTTTCCTTGAGTGAGGTTAGTAGCCTTGGTCCCCTAGACTGCACTCCGTCTGCGGTCTTCTTTGCCCTTTCCCAATCTTCATGACTTTGCACTTGTTGGGGTTGAACTCCAGGAGCCAGTTGTTGACCAGGCCTGCAGCCTGACCAGATCCCTGTGTATGTGTGTGTGTGTGTGTGTGTGTGTGTGTGTATCGTGCTGAATAGGTAAAATTGGTGAATTATCAAGAACTCATTTAAAATTAAGTCCTTTCTAAAAAAAATTCTCTTATATGTTTAAAGATATATTTTTTTTCATTTATGTTAATGTAAAATTTAATAATTTTGTACCAAAAGTACCTTAGAAAACTTACCTAACCTTATTGTAACATGAGCAATTTAATTTAGCCTAAATAAACAAAATATATTTTAGATAAGTTTACAATAATTTAATAATAAACAAACACAATGAAACATGAACAGTGCACACACATGAACAGTGAACACACATGAACCTGGAGTTTACCTGGAGAGAGTTCCGGGAGTCAATGCCCCCGCGGCCCGGTCTGTGACCAGGCCTCATGGTGGATCAGGGCCTGATCAACCAGGCTGTTACTGATGGCCGCACGCAGTCCGACGTACGAACCACAGCCCGGCTGGTCAGGTACCGACAGTGCACACACATGAACAGTGCACACACATGAACAGTGCACACACATGCACAATGCACACACATGACCAGTGCACACACATGCACAATGCACACACATGACCAGTGCACACACATGAACAGTGCACACACATGCACAATGCACACACATGACCAGTGCACACACATGCACAATGCACACACATGACCAGTGCACACACAGCAACAGTGCACACACAGCAACAGTGAACACAAATGAACAGTGCACACACATGGCCAGTGCACACACATCAACAGTGCACACACACGAACAGTGCGCACACAGCAACAGTGGACGCACAACAACAGTGTACACACAGCAACAGTGCACACACATGAACAATGCACATACATGGACAGTGCACACACAGCAACAGTGTGCACATACAAAAACAGTGTACACGCATGCGCAGTGCACACACAGCAACAGTGCACACACATCAACAGTGCACACACATGAACAATGCACATACATGGACAGTGCACACACAGCAACAGTGCACACACAGCAACAGTGTACACACAGCAACAGTACACACACATGATCAGTGCACACACATGAACAGTGCACGCACATGAACACTGCACACACATCAACAGTGCACACACATGAACACTGCACACACAGCAACAGTGCACACACATGAACACTGCACATGGGGTCATGGTGCGTGATGAGGTATCACAGTGGGCGCCTGTGACGAGCGGTATACCGCAGGGGTCAGTCCTAGGACCAGTGTTATTCTTGGTATATGTAAATGACATGACGAACGGGATAGACTCAGAAGTGTCTCTATTCGCGGATGATGTGAAATTAATGAGGAGAATCACATCGGAAGAGGACCAAGCAGGACTGCAAACAGACCTGGACAAGCTTGACATCTGGTCTAGCAACTGGCTTCGAATTCAATCCCACCAAATGCAAAGTCATGAAGATCGGAGAAGGGCAAAGAAGACCGCTGACAGAGTACAGGCTAGGCGGACAAAGGCTACAAACCTCGGCAAAGGAGAAAGACCTTGGGGTGAGTATAACGCCAAGCACGTCTCCGGAGGCACACATCAACCAGATAACTGCGGCAGCATATGGGCGACTGGCAAACCTAAGATTAGCGTTCCGTTACCTTAACAAGGAATCGTTCAAGACACTGTACACCGTGTACGTCAGGCCCATACTAGAATATGCAGCACCAGTCTGGAACCCACACCTGGTCAAGCACGTAAAGAAACTAGAGAAAGTGCAAAGGTTTGCGACAAGGTTAGTGCCACAACTCTGGGGTCTGTCCTATGAAGAAAGGTTGGGGGAAATAGGACTAACAACACTGGAGGAAAGAAGGGTCAGAGGAGACATGATAACGACATACAAAATACTGCGGGAATTGACAAGGTAGACAGTGACAGGATGTTCCAGA
>WNWK01009533.1:0-72500 GCA_009830355.1 Cherax destructor
CATGTCATGTCAGTGGCTCTCCTTGCACTCAATTTACATTGTAACTACCAATACCTATGTAATCTGCAATCTGCAATGAAATAAAATTTACTTTACTTTACTTTACTTTACTGTACTTTACTTTACTTTACTAAATGCTTATACCTTTTCTTGCCACTTTGAGCAACACTGGTATGCCTACTGGGTGTCATGATTGTTAGGCAGATACAAGATATAGTAATTTAAAGATCAAAACACAATTCACTCTCTCTTATTCTTCACAAACACAGATGGCTTGTAGCAGAGGACTCTTTTTGACGCGCATGAAATACGAATGGTTGGATGGTGGGGTCGGGGGCGGGTGGTGTCCCACGCTGAACAACAACAAGGGCCTCTTGAGGGAATAGGAATTTGTTTTTCCTTCCCGCAAACTGTAAGTAAGTTTGTTCAGGTATACACAGATGCAGTTACAAAGATTATCATACATAGCAGCATATGTGTAGAGAACCTAGGATAACCCAAAAAAGTCAGTGACTTATTTCGATTCTGTCTGACTTATTTGGGTTATCCTAGGTTCTCTACACATATGTTGCTATGTATGAAAATCAATGTAACTGTACTCACCTAATTGTGTTTACAGGGGTCGAGACTCAGCTCCTGGCCTCGTGTATCTGAATAAACTTACAGTTTGTGGGAAGGAAAAACAAATTCCCTTTTCCTCAAAGCATGAGGATTCTTAGGCAGTAAATAACCATGGGCTTACACTTGAAATCACCTGATGCATTACCACAAAGGAGCAAGGTGAAGCGATCCTTTGCTGTCTTGAAGCCTGGTGCATTTTTCTCTTGCTGACTGATATAAGTTCGTGTTGGCATTTTCTTCCAGAAAACACTTGTCTCGTCAGCATTAAACACTTCATGTGGCTCATAGCCACCCTCAGTAGGACCCCCACTGACTCAATGGTTTAACCCACCGCGGGCTACCGTGCGCTCAAAATTTTTTCCCCTCCCGCGAACCGTGTAATATCATTTTTACGTCGTGTTAGACAATAATGTGCCGCAATTCTTCAATCATGCAATACCCATAACGTGTAACATAATCTTGTGCTAAATGATGGTCTACTGTAGTACTAAATTGTAATACAGTGGACCCTCGGTTTTCGTTGAAAATTCTTTCCAGAATGCTGTTTGAGTGCAGTTACCGAACGAATTTGTTGTTTCAGACAACCAAAAATATACTTACAAAAGTACTTACAAAAATACACTTACATAATTGTTCGAGTTTGGATGTGAACGAAAACCGAAGGTCCACTGTACATCACATTGTAAATTGTTTTAAATTGTTCTATTGTAATAGTACTGTAATTTTTATAAACTATTATTTTTTATTAACACATCGGCCGATTCCCACAAAGGCAGGGTGGCCCGAAAAAGAAAAACTTTCATCATCATTCACTCCATCACTGTCTTGCCAGAGGGGTGCTTTACACTACAGTTATAAAACTGCAACATTAACACCCCTCCTTCAGAGTGCAGACACTTTACTTCCATGGACAAAGTTCTTTGTCTCCACAGACTCCGAAGTGCTCCACTCACCCTTTTCCCCTCATCAATTCTATGATTCACCTCATCCTTCACAGACCCATCTGCTGACATGTCCACTCCCAAATATCTGAATACATTCACCTCCTCCATACTCTCTCCCTCCAATCTGATATCCAATCTTTCATCACCTAATCTTTTTGTTATCCTCATCACTTTACTCTTTCCTATATTCACTTTCAATTTTCTTCTTTTACACACCCTATCAAATTCATCCACCAATATCTGCAACTTCTCTTCAGAATCTCCCAAAAGCACAGTGTCATCAGCAAAAAACAACTGTGACAACTCCCACTTTGTATTTGATTCTTTATCTTTTAACCCCACACCTCTTGCCAAGACCCTCGCATTCACTTCTCTTACAACCCCATCTATAAATATATTCAACAACCACAGTGACATCACACATCCTTGTCTAAGGCCCACTTTTACTGGGAAATAGTCCACCTCCCTCTTACACACTCTAACCTGAGCCTCACTATCCTCATAAAAACTCTTCACTGCTTTCAGTAACCTACCTCCTATTCCATACACCTGCAACATCTGCCACATTGCCCCCCTATCCACCCTATCATACGCCTTTTCCAAATCCATAAATGCCACAAACACCTCTTTACCCTTATCCAAATACTGTTCACCTATATGTTTCACTGTAAACACTTGGTCTACACACCCCCTACCCTTCCTAAAGCCTCCTTGTTCATCCGCTATCCTGCTATCCATCTTACTCCTAATTCTTTCAATAATAACTCTACCAAACACTTTACCAGGTATACTCAACAGACTTATTGCCCTATAATTTTTACACTCTCTTTTGTCCCCTTTCCCTTTATACAAAGGAATTATGCATGCTCTCTGCCAATCCCTAGGTACCTTACCCTGTTCCATACATTTATTAACCCTTTCAGGGTTATTGACGTACTAGTACGGCTTACGCCCTGGGGTTATTGACGTACTAGTACGCCTAAATTCTAGCGCCCTCAAATCAAGCAGAAACAGGCTGTAAGGCCTAGATGTGATAGAATGGGTCTGTGCAGTCAGTGTGCGCAGTATAAAAAAATTCCTGCACCACACAATGCATAATGAAGAAAAAAAAACTCTGACCGTGTTTTTGGTTTAAAACAGCGACTTTGCAGTCTATTTTCGTATGGTATATATTGATGTATTCTCGTTTTCTTGGTCTCATTTGATAGAATGGAAGATATATTACAGAAATAGAGATGATTTTGATTAGTTTGACAATGACAAGTACCTTGAAATTGAGCTCAAAGTAGCGAAAATGTTCGATTTTTGAAGATGTTCAAGATTAAACAAATCACACTATGCGTCCAATACACATCAACTGGCGGGTCTAATATTCATGCACAAGTGCTCTGATATTGTTTATACCATTTTTACAATGATGCAGTTGTATATATAACAGTAAATCTTCTATTTTTTTGTGAGAAGAAAAATTCAAAATGATAAGCAAAAGTAATGTAAGAGGGGCCTGGAGACGTGACTAATGAACAGAGATGTTATTTTAGTGCCAGGAATATCTGCCTTGTTTATTCTGGACCCTATTTTGAAATTGGCATCGTTTGAAATTGGTCAAATTGCCATTTTCTGACCACTATTTTGGGTAGTTGTAATTAATAAATAGGCAGTTTCTTGTACTCAATCGATAGAAGAAATGGAGTTCTAGCGAAATAGCTATAATTTTAGTAGACTGAAACATTAGAATTTGCCGAAAATAGGGCTCAAAGTGGGCGAAATCGCCGATGCGTAAATGTCATCCATACCGATAACTTCGCGAAAGCATAATTCCATTAGTTTTCGATCAAATTTCATAATGTTTGTGGCGTTATGATCGTATAAAGATTCTCTATCGTTTCATAAGAATTTTTTTTTTTTTTTTTAAATTCTTGGACCCTGAGAACGAGTTTCGGAGACCCCCCTTGGACCCTGAAAGGGTTAAATAAAAACACTAATCACTCTAAAACAATATCCCCACCTGCCTTTAACATTTCTATCTTTATCCCATCAATCCCAGCTGCTTTACCCCCTTTCATTCTACTCACTGCCTCATGAACTTCCCCCATACTCACAACTGGTTCTTCCTCACTTCTACAAGATGTTATTCCTCCTTGCCCTATACACAAAATCACAGCTTCCCTGTCTTCATCAACATTTAACAACTCCTCAAAATATTCCCTCCATCTTCCCAATACCTCTAACTCTCCATTTAATAACTCTCCTCTCCTATTTTTAACTGTCAAATCCATTTGTTCCCTAGGCTTCCTCAACTTATTAATCTCACTCCAATACTTTTTCTTATTTTCAACAAAATTTGTTGATAACATCTCACCCACTCTCTCATTTGCTCTCTTTTTACATTGCTTCACCACTCTCTTAACCTCTCTTTTTCTCTCCATATACTCTTCCCTCCTTGCATCACTTCTACTTTGTAAAACCTCTCATATGCTAACTTTTTCTCCCTTACTACTCTCTTTACATCATCATTCCACCAATCGCTCTTCTTCCCTCCCGCACCCACTCGCCTGTAACCACAAACTTCTGCTGAACACTCTAACATTACATTTTTAAATCTACCCCATACATCTTCGACCCCATTGCCTACACTCTCACTAGCCCATCTATCCTCCAATAGTTGTTTATATCTTACCCTAACTGCCTCCTCTTTTAGTTTATAAACCTTCACCTCTCTCTTACTTACTGCTTCTATTTTCCTTGTATCCCATCTACCTTTTACTCCCACTGTAGCTACAACTAAAAGTGATCTGATATATCTGTGGCCCTCTATAAACATGTACATCCTGAAGTCTACTCAACAGTCTTTTATCTACCAATACGTAGTCCAACAAACTACTGTCATTACGCCCTACATCATATCTTGTATACTTATTTATCCTCTTTTTTTTAAAATATGTATTACCTATAACTAAACCCCTTTCTATACAAAGTTCAATCAAAGGGCTCCCATTATCATTTACACCTGGCACCCCAAACTTACCTACCACACTCTCTCTACATGTTTCTCCTACTTTAGCATTTAGGTTCCCTACCACAATTACTCTCTCACTTGGTTCAAAAGTTCCTATACATTCGCTTAACATCTCCCAAAATCTATCTCTCTCTTCTACACTCCTCTCTTCTCCAGGTGCATATACGCTTATTATGACCCACTTTTCACATCCGACCCTTATTTTAATCCACATAATCCTTGAATTTACACATTTATATTCCCTCTTCTCCTTCCATAACTGATCCTTCAACATTATTGCTACCCCTTCCTTAGCTCTAACTCTCTCAGATACTCCTGACTTAATCCCATTTATTTCTCCCCACTGAAACTCGCCTACCCCCTTCAGCTTTGTTTCGCTTAGGGCCAGGACATCCAACTTCTTTTCATTCATAACATCAGCAATCATCTCTTTCTTATCATCCGCTGTTATGTTATTTTCCCCTATTTATCATCAAGGTTCTACATGTACTAGCATAGGGTATTTGCTTAAAAGGTCTTAGGGTAAAAGGAGGACATTATTAGGCTAAAAGATACTTACTCAGGTTTAGCTGCTGCATCTGAAAACTTATTGGTCCTTTCACATTCCTCTCAAAGGTTATTTAAACCAACATTATAAAAATAGAGCTATATTAAGAAGTATATACATATAATATACAGGTCTCCACTCCTAAACATATAATCAGCCTTTCCCAAAGCACATGGCTCAGCTGCCACCTTCAACTCTCTTTTTCTCAACATTTCTTAACCCTCCAGTGTCTTGATACACTGAAGATCACTGAATGTCATAGTAACATCGATCTACAACCCTCCCCATTACCTTTTGGGCACTCATTCAGCCCTGAAGCCAAGTTAAAAATCAGCACCTACAACACCAGCTCACTCCAGCCGCCATTGTTCTCAGGAAGAGCATTGTGGGAAAACAACAGTCTCTCTAAGCTCCTCCCCCTCAAACATAAACACAGCACTTTGCATATCCTCTCAACATATCTTATGTTATTACAATGAGACATGCAACTATTAATTAATTAGTTAATAAAATGTGTGCATTATTTATATAACCTATTATATTGAGAAAATCAGTTTAATCAGCTCTTAAGTTTTTAAGGCTGGCTAAGCCTTTTAAACTCCCCTGAGCAGTACTGCTGATTAATTCAATATAATTAGGCATTCATGTTATTTAATTACAACAATACATGCTGGGTTCCAATAGCCCCCATAACAAGTCCATAATACCCATAACATGGCTCAGCTGCCACCGTCAACTCTCTTTTTCTCAACATTTCTTAACCCTCCAGTGTCTTGATACACTGAAGATCACTGAATGTCATAGTAACATCGATCTACAACCCTCCCCATTACCTTTTGGGCACTCATTCAGCCCTGAAGCCGAGTTAAAAATCAGCACCTACAACACCAGCTCACTCCAGCCGCCATTGTTCTCAGGAAGAGCATTGTGGGAAAACAACAGTCTCTCTAAGCTCCTCCCCCTCAAACATAAACACAGCACTTTGCATATCCTCTCAACATATCTTATGTTATTACAATGAGACATGCAACTATTAATTAATTAGTTAATAAAATGTGTGCATTATTTATATAACCTATTATATTGAGAAAATCAGTTTAATCAGCTCTTAAGTTTTTAAGGCTGGCCAAGCCTTTTAAACTCCCCTGAGCAGTACTGCTGATTAATTCAATATAATTAGGCATTCATGTTATTTAATTACAACAATACATGCTGGGTTCCAATAGCCCCCATAACAAGTCCATAATTGAGTGAGATAACAATTTAAAACAATTAATTAATTGCATTGCAGTTACAGTTTATGTGGTCATTAAAATGTAAATGTTATAGAAACAGTTAGCTTAGTATGTATTATTCATAACAGGTTTTTACATTTAAGTGATTAATCAGGTTTTTACATTTAAGAGATTATTCTACTTTGTTGGGAATGTTTGATATTGAGCATTTAGGTTTGGGTGAGAAGGTGGTTTTTTAGCATCGTTTTGAATTGGGGTACAGGCAGGGTTTCTTTGGCAATGACAGGTAATGAATTCCAAATTTTCGTGCCTTTTATAATGATTTATAAATGATTTTTTCTTATCAAAATGTTAAGATTATTTTTCTGATTGTTTAAATCCCAAAAAAAGTTTTTTGCGATCAGTACTTACCGAGATATAGAGCGGTAAAGTTGGCAAAAAATGAGCTGCGTATGGCAACAGCGGCGAATGCCGCTCACCCGGTAAACTTTGGTTTACTGCCTTTCGTAGGTTTCTTGTTTTTTTTCATTATTTTATTTTTTTACATAACTTATGTGGCATGTGAGACCAAAGTAAGGTGCAATGTATATACAGTGGTACCCCGTGTTACGATGCTATCATCTTACGTTATTTTCGATAACCGATATTTATAACGTAAAAAATTTGATTGTGATTTACGATGTTTGCTTCGTGTAACAACACTCGTACCGGACGTGTCCGCTTGGCGCCCAGCTGAGCGCGCACTCCAGGGAGCGTCAGTGTGCTATTGTTTACAAGTGAGAGCGACCACCCACCCACACCCACGCATTCATACCAGTATATTGTCATTATTCCACTGTTTTTAGTGCTTGCAACTGCTAAATAAGCCACCATGGGCCCCAAGAAAGCTCCTAGTGCCAAGCCTGTGGTAAAGAATGTGCAGGGAGTGAAGCATTCATGCAGGGAGTGTAGCATTTATGCAGGGAGTGTAGCAGGCATGCAGGGAGTGTAGCAGGCATGCAGGGAGTGTAGCAAAGATGCAGAGAGTGTAGCAGGGATGCAGGGAGTGTAGCAGGCATGCAGGGAGTGTAGCAGGCATGCAGGGAGTGTAGCAAAGATGCAGGGAGTGTAGCAGGGATGCAGGGAGTGTAGCAGGGATGCAGGGAGTGTAGCAAGGATGCAGGGAGTGTAGCAGGGATGCAGGGAGTGTAGCAAGGATGCAGGGAGTGTAGCAAGTATGCAGGGAGTGTAGCATTCATGCAGGGAGTGTAGCATTCAAAGAAAAAGGCCAGTAACCCCAGAAAAGAACTTGGTACCTGCAGTGTTAATGGAAGGGGATTCCCCTTCCAAACACTAGTATACTACTCCACCTTCTCCCCTCCTCCCGTCCTCCACACATCAACAACTCTTCAATAAATGTAAGTGACATGTTATTGTACAATATTTACATGTGTATTTAGGTATTATTCATTAAATTCTGTATTATTTAATGTCAAAAAGTTCTAAAAAATATTTTATTTAACTACTTTTGGAAGTCTTGGACGGATTAAATTTATTTCCATTATTTCTTATATGGAAAATTGATTCGTGTAACGATTGTTTCGCCTTAAAATATGCCCCTCTCTGACGGATTAATATCGTAAGTCGAGGTACCACTGTATATACACTCGTTGTATACAACACAATAATCGCACAAACATTAGTATCATTATATTGTTTACAAAACTTGTTTACACCAACCAACAATAAAAAAAATTGTTTATTACTATTGTTCTATAATATACATACACATATATAATGACTGGACACTTTCCATCAACTGCAATTAGCACTTCAAAGCTCCAAGCTATGTGTGTGTGTGTGTGTGTGTGTGTGTGTGTGTGGACATCTAAATTTGCTGAGCCAGGGTAAGGCAGCTGTCAAAATGACATATTATACCATTACTCACCACCCTCACACTGCCTGTCAACACAAAAGGGGACCCATGTCTTCTTCCCCACAACCTCCTTCCTTTCCTTCATACCTACCTTCCTTGCTTCCTTTCTTCCTTCATTCCTTCCTTTCTTTATGCCTTCCTTTCTTACATATTTCCTTCCTTCCTTCCTCTCATCTCTTCCTTCCTGCCTTCGTTTCTTCCTTCATTCCTTCCTTTATTTCTTCCTTTCTTCTTTTGTTCCTTCCTTCCCCTCATCTCTTCCTTCCTTCCTTTCTCTCTTTCTTTCTTTCTTAATTCCTTCCTTCTTCCTTTCCTCCTCCCTTCTTCTTTCCTTCCTTCCTCTCATCTCTTCTTTCCTTCCTTCCTTCCTCTCATCTCTTCTTTCCTTTCTTCCTTCCTCTCATCTCTTCCTTCCTTCCTTACTTTCTTTCTTCCTTCCTTACTTTCTTTCTTCCTTCCTTCCTTCCTTCCTTCTGGTATCCTGGGCATTTCTTTCGGTCACAAACTCCTCAAAACCATGAAATTTATCTTCAGAGACACTTCCATCTGTGTTAGAGCTATCATTGAGGAAGAGAACAGTTCCAGATGTGCCAAGGAGTCAGATAATTCTTACCGCTAGGCATACTGAACAAGGACTACTGAAATGGCGTTCCCACAATGCACCACTGGCTGCCCAATTTTTTTTATACTGCGCACACTGACCACACAGACCCATTCAGTCACATGTAGGCCTACCAGCTTTCTCCTGCTTGATTTGAGGCCGCTAGAATTTATGCGTCTATATACGTCCGAAACATTGGCTCGTAAGACGTATATAAATGACCGAAACAGTCAAAGGGTTAAATAAGGATGTGATGATACTGTTGTTTAATGTGTTTATATTATTATTAAAGTATATTCAAAATTAGTGCTAAACGCTTATGGGTCATAAAATTAAATTAAATTAAAATTAATTTTTTTATTTCTTTGTATAGTATACAGTGTGTAGTTTACATGTAATAAAATAATGTTAAACACAAAGAAAGCCACTAGCGTGCATGAGCATTTTGGCCAGACTAATCCTAATACAGGTTATGGAGTGGTAAATTTTTGTTATATACATACAGGTATCCCTCCACATTAGCGAATTCCACTTTCGCGGGCTTCGAACATTCGCGAATTCCCAGCTGCCCAATCATATTTATGTTGAGGGCTTTGAAGGTGATGAACGACATTGATAGGAGCATAATTCCCTACAAAACTCTGCAGATATGAAAAAGGTTCACAAGAAGATATATATCAATGTATTTTATACTAACTGTCGAAGCGCCAGAAATAAAATTAACGAATTACGTTTGGTAGCATGTGCTGGGAACTTTGATATTATTGCAATAACTGAAACATGGTATAATACCATGAGTCGGGATATGATTGCTGAGTGTCATATTCAGGGGTTTAAGTTGTTCCATGTAGATAGATATACAGTGGTACCTCGATTTACGATGGTCCCCAAAATCGCCCTTTTATGTAAGTTTATTTTTTTAAATGCTTTTGTAAGTACATGTATATTTTTGGGGGTGTAAAAGGACTAGTCTATTTTACATTATTCCTTATGGGGATAAATTCGTTTGGTAATGGCACTTGAACAGCATTCTCGAACGAAAAAATATCGTAACTCGAGGTACCACTGTAATGGGAAAGGGGGTGGAGTTGCATTATATGTACGAGAAAATATAAATTGCTGCATAAAAACAGGCATAAAAATAGATGGATCATTAATAGAATCTGTTTGGGTAGAGTTTCTAGAAGGTCAAGAAAAACTGATTCTAGGTGTAATATACCGACCTCCAGGCTTGGATCATGATAGAGGGAGACTTCTTTGGGACGAAATTGTTAGGGCTTCTAGACACAATAACGTAGTGATAGAAGGGGATTTTAACTTTAGTCAAATTGACTGGACCTCTTTGACCGGTAATCTGGAGTCCATTGACTTTATGGAAGTAGTTCAGGACTGTTTTCTGAAGCAGTGTGTGACGGAGCCTACCAGAGGTAATAATTTGCTCAACCTAGTCTTGTCAAATAAAGAAACCCTTGTAAATAATCTGGAGATCAGTGAAGAGCTTTGAGCTAGTGATCACAAATCCATTACTTTTAATATTACCTGGGAATACGAGAATAGGGATAATACGGTAAAAGTTCCTGATTTTCGTTCTGCCGATTATATTGGACTTAGAGAACACCTGTCTAATCTCGAATGGGGTAATCTAGCTAACGATTACGATGGGATCTGCGTTTATGATTTTTTTCTTAATAATGTACAACGTGCACAGAGTATGTTTATTCCCCAGAAAGAATTTAGGTCAAATAATAACGATCCCAAATGGATTAACAGGAGGCTAAAACATCTATTAGAGGAGAAAAGAGGAATTTATAGGAGCATCAAAAGAGATGTTAACTTATTGACCAATATGTTCAGTTGAAAAGAGAAGTAAAAAAGGGGATTAGAAAGGCTAAATGTGACTATGAGATTAAGGTTGCTAATGAATCAAAGACTAATCGAAAAGGGTTCTTTCAAGTGTATAGGACGAAGGTGAGGGAAAAGGTAGGACCTCTGAAAATTGGGAATGGACAGCTGACGGATAACAAACTGGAAATGTGTTCTCTATTTAATGACTATTTTTTGTGTCTTTACACAAGAAGGCGTAAATGAGATTCCAGAAATTAACAATTACAGTGGACCCCCGAGTTTCGTAAACCCCGGAAATCGTACATTTATGTAAGTATAATATTGTAAGTGCTTGTGGAAAAGTATTTTTTGGGGTCTGAAATAGACTAACCTACGTGACATTTTTCCTTAAGGGAGTAAATTCGTTCGGTAATGGCACTTGAGCAGACTTCAGGAGTGAAGTTTTTACGAAACTCGGGGGTCCACTGTATTCAGTTCCTGAAGAATTCAAATTACAGTAACTAATATTACTGTCACGAGGGACATGGTTATCAAACAGATAGATAAACTGAAGCAAAATAAGTCCCCAGGACCCGACGAGTTGTTTTCCAGAGTACTTAAAGAATGCAAGATGGAACTTAGTCAGCCATTAACGAATGTGTTTAATACGTCCATCCTAACTGGTGTTGTGCCAGAGATGTGGAAGATAGCTAATGTAGTTCCTATATTCAAATCAGGGGATAAGTCAATTCCATCAAATTACCATCCAATAAGCCTCACGTCTATAGTAGGCAAATTATTAGAATCAATTATAGCTGATATTATTAGAAGTCACCTTGAAGAACATAATTTGATTAATGAATCTCAGCATGGGTTCACGAGAGGTCGTTCCTGCCTGACAAATTTATTGACGTTTTTCAATAAAACATTTGAGGCAGTAGACAGTGATAAAGAATATGATATAGTTTACTTGGATTTCAGTAAGGCCTTCGATAGAGTACCTCACAAGAGACTCTTAAGAAAGGTGGCAGCTCATGGTATAGGAGGTAAAGTTCTAGCATGGATGGAGGCATGGCTTACCAATAGAAAGCAGAGAGTTTCCATTAATGGGGTCAAATCTGAATGGGGATTAGTCACTAGTGGCATTCCACAAGGATCAGTTTTAGGCCCATTGTTGTTCATAATTTACATAAATGACCTTGATGAAGGAATTGCAAGTGACATGAGTAAATTTGCTGATGATACAAAGATAGGCCGTATAATTCATTCTGAGGAGGATACCAGTGAACTCCAGGAGGATTTGGACAAATTAATGTCTTGGTCTGAAAAGTGGCAGATGAAGTTCAATGTGGACAAGTGTAAGGTGCTAGTCCTTGGTAATGAAAACATCCCTCGAATTTATAAACTAGGTGAAGTAGAGCTTGATCATACAGAATGTGAAAAAGACTTGGGAGTCATGGTAAGCAGAAATCTAAAGCCAAGACAACAGTGCCTAAGTGTGCGCAATAAGGCTAACAGATTACTAGGATTTATTTCAAGAAGTATAAGCAACAGAAGTCCAAAAGTTATTTTACAGCTCTATACATCACTAGTGAGACCTCATTTGGATTATGCAGCTCAGTTTTGGTCTCCTTACTACAGAATGGATATAGATTCGTTGGAGAACATACAGAGAAGAATGACTAAAATGATTTACAGTATAAGAAATCTCCCGTATGAAGATAGACTTAGAGCATTGAATCTCCACTCTCTGGAGAGACGTAGAATGAGGGGAGATATCATCGAGGTGTACAAGTGGATGATGGGCATAAACAAAGGAGATGTTAATAAAATACTGAGGATATCGAACCAAGTAAGAACCAGAAATAACGGATTTAAATTGGATAAATTTAGATTTAGAGAGGACATAGGCAAGTACTGGTTTTCAAACAGAGTTGTAGATGCGTGGAACAATCTTCCGAGTAGGGTGATAGAGGCTAGGAACTTGGGTGGCTTTAAAAATAGATTGGACAAATATATGAGTGGGAGGGGCTGGGTTTGATTAGTGTCGTGAGTACGGGAGTAAATTCTTAGGTAGTGATGGTTTTGATAAGGACCTGCCTTGTATGGGCCAGTAGGCCTTCTGCAGTGTTCCTCCATTCTTATGTTCTTATGTTAATTCGTTCCAGAAGGCTGTTCGAGTGCCAATACTGAACGAATTTGTTCCCACAAGGAATAATGAAAATTAGATTAATCCGTTTCAGACCCCCAAAAATACACTTACAAAAGCACTTACAAAAATACACTTACATAATTGTTCGAGTTGGGAGTTGCTCGTAACTCGAGGTACCATTGTATATTATTGCAAAACATTTTATAATAGAATTTATAATAGAGAGGTAGCAAAGAGTATTACAATTAGCATAAACTACAATAGTACAATTTTAAGTGTGTACAGTGGTACCCCGAGTTTCGGCCATAATTCGTTCCAGAAAGCTATTCAAGTGCTGTTACCGAACGAATTTGTTCCCATAAGGAATAATGTAAATTAGATTAGTCCGTTTCAGACCCCCAAAAATACACTTACAAAAGCACTTACAATAATACACTTACATAATTGTTCGAGTTGGGAACTGTACGAAACTCGGGGTACCACTGTATTGATATTTTAAATTGATATACTAGTGATTTTCAGTCAATTGGGATTTTTTGAGTAATAGTTTCAAACTGGTTCTATGATTTCAGGCATAGTATAGTGTTGGTATAGTTAAGTTTGGGAGATGAGGTGATTTTTAATTATTATTCTTTCTTTCAACACGTCGGCCGTTTCCCACCGAGGCAGGGTGGCCCAAAAGGAAAAACGAAAGTTTCTCCTTTTACATTTAGTAATACAGTGGACCACCGAGTAACGTAAAAACTTCATTCCAGAAGCCTGCTCAAGTGCCATTACCGAATGAATTTACTCCCTTAAGGAATAATGTCAAGTAGGTTAGTCTATTTCAGACCCCCAAAAATACACTTCCACAAGCACTTACAATATTATACTTACATAATTGTACGATTTACGGGGTGTTCGTTACTTGGGGGTCCACTGTATATACAGGAGAAGAGGTTACTAGCCCCTTGCTCCCGGCATTTTAGTCACCTCTTACGACACGCATGGGTGATTTTTAATTATAATCCTAAATTGATTGGCAGACAGGAGACCTTTTGCTGGTTTGGGCATTAAATTCCAGATCTTGGGGCCCTTTATATGCATTGCATTTTTCCATAGGGTTGTGGATTAAGTTGTAAGGGTAGGGGTTAGTGGAGTTGAGGGTTAGTGAAAGCAATAGGTTAGTTTCTGTTAAAAAGGGCATAGAGAGAGTACATTATAGGGGAACTTTTAGCAAGTAGGGCAGTTAAAGTTGCCAGGGCATTGATGTTGAAAATAAGTTCTGCATGCTTTCTGATAGATATGTTAGTCATCAATACATACGTATATTGTGAAGTAAGATAGATGTGCAACAGTTAGGTATCTTTATTCCGAAACATTTGGCCTACATAGTAGGCTTCATTCAAATACAGTGGACCCTCGGTTTTCGTTCACCTCCAAACTCGAACAGTTATGTAAGTGTATTTTCGTAAGTGTATTTTTGGGGGTCTGAAATGACTAATCTAATTTACATTTGTCCTTATGGGAAAAATTTGTTTGGTAACGGCACTCAAACAGCATTCTGGAAAGAATTTTCAACGAAAACTGAGGGTCCACTGTACAGTGGTGACAGCAAAAGCAGTGGGAGTGACAGCAAAAGTAGTGGAAGTGTAAAGATTATGTAATTAGTCCATCACCCTTGTCATTGGTGATGGACTTTTATATCATCTTTAAACTTCCACTGCTTCTCCTGCCTCCTCTGTATTTGAATGAAGAAACCTACTGTGTAGGTGAAACATTTTGGAATAAAGATATCTAATTGTTGCACATGTGTCTTACTTAACTACTTGTCAGTATTTTATATAATTCTTTTTTTTTTTTATTAACACATCGGCCGATTCCCACCAAGGCAGGGTGGCCCGAAAAAGAAAAACTTTCATCATCATTCACTCCATCACTGTCTTGCCAGAGGGGTGCTTTACACTACAGTTATAAAACTGCAACATTAACACCCCTCCTTCAGAGTGCCGGCACTGTACTTCCCATCTCCAGAACTCAAGTCCGGCCTGCCGGTTTCCCTGAATCCCTTCATAAATGTTACTTTGCTCACACTCCAACAGCACGTCAAGTATTAAAAACCATTTGTCTCCATTCACTCCTATCAAATACGCTCACACATGCTTGCTGGAAGTCCAAGCCCCTCGCACACAAAACTTCCTTTACCCCCTCCCTCCAACCTTTCCTAGGCCGACCCCTACCCCGCCTTCCCTCCACTACAGATTTATACACTCTCGAAGTATTCTGTCTCGTTCCATTCTCTCTACATGTCCAACCACCTCAACAACCCTCCTCAGCTCTCTGGATAATAGTTTTGGTAATCCCGCACCTCCTCCTAATTTCCAAACTCCGAATTCTCTGCATTATATTCACACCACACATTGACCTCAGACATGACATCTCCACTGCCTCCAGCCTTCTCCTCGTTGCAACATTCATCACCCATGCTTCACACCCATATAAGAGTGTTGGTATAACTATACTCTCATACATTCCCTTCTTTACTTCCATGGACAAAGTTCTTTGTCTCCACAGACTCAAGTGCTCCACTCACCCTTTTTTCCTCATCAATTCTATGATTCACCTCATCCTTCATAGACCCATCTGCTGACATGTCCAACTCCTAAATGTTATTCCTCCTTCCATACTCTACTCCAACTTCCCTGTCTTCATCAACATTTAAACTTTCAAATATCCTCTACCATCTTCCGTCCTAATCTCATTTATAATTTCTCTCTATTTAACTGTCAAATCTATTTCATCTCTACCAACTCCTCAACTTATTAAATCTTCCAAAACTTGTGTATCACAAAAATTTTGACAACTCCCACCCTCTTTAATCTGCTCTCCTCATCAACTTCCCTACATCCCAAACCTTGCTGCTTCACACTCCTACAAGATGTTATTCTCCTTGCCCTCACATGAAATCACAGCTTCCTGTCTTCATCAACATTTAACAACTCCCAAAATATTCTCTCCATCTTCCCGATACCTCTAACTCTCCATTTAATAACTCTCCTCTCCTATTTTTAACTGTCAAATCTATTTGTTCTCTAGGCTTCCTCAACTTATTAATCTCATTCCAAAACTTTTTCTTATTTTCAACAAAATTTGCTGATAACATCTCACCCACTCTTTCATCTGCTCTCTTTTACATTGCTTCACCACTCTTTTAACCTCTCTTTTTTTCTCCATATACTCTTCCCTCCTTGCATCACTTCTACTTTGTAAAAACCTCTCATATGCTAACTTTTTCTCCCTTACTACTCTCTTTACATCATACCTTTGATATATACCTTTGAAGAGTTTTGAGAGTATCTACTCTCTGAGCCCGGCCATGGGCCAGGCTCGTCTGGTGCTTGCCTGGTCAACCAGGCTGTTGCTCCTCTTCCCTCCCGCACCCACTCGCCTGTAACCACAAACTTCTGCTGAACACTCTAACACTACATTTTTAAATCTACCCCATACATTTTCGACCCCATTGCCTACACTCTCACTAGCCCATCTATCCTCCAATAGTTGTTTATATCTTACCCTAACTGCCTCCTCTTTTAGTTTATAAACCTTCACCTCTCTCTTACTTACTGATTCTATTTTCCTTGTATCCCATCTACCTTTTACTCCCACTGTAGCTATAACTAAAAAGTGATCTGATATATCTGTAGCCCCTCTATAAACATGTACATCCTGAAGTCTACTCAACAGTCTTTTATCTACCAATACATAGTCCAACAAACTACTGTCATTACGCCCTACATCATATCTTGTATACTTATTTATCCTCTTTTTCTTAAAATATGTATTACCTATAACTAAACCCCTTTCTATACAAAGTTCAATCAAAGGGCTCCCATTATCATTTACACCTGGCACCCCAAACTTACCTACTACACCCTCTCTGCATGTTTCTCCCACTTTAGCATTTAGGTCCCCTACCACAATTTCTCTCTCATTTGGTTCAAAAGTTCCTATACATTCGCTTAACATCTCCCAAAATCTCTCTCTCTCCTCTACACTCCTCTCTTCTCCAGGTGCATACACGCTTATTATGACCCACTTTTCACATCCGACCCTTATTTTAATCCACATAATCCTTGAATTTACACATTCATATTCCCTCTTTTCCTTCCATAACTGATCCTTCAACATTATTGCTACCCCTTCCTTAGCTCTAACTCTCTCAGATACTCCTGACTTAATCCCATTTATTTCTCCCCACTGAAACTGGCCTACCCCCTTCAGCTTTGTTTCGCTTAGGGCCAGGACATCCAACTTCTTTTCATTCATAACATCGTCAATCATCTCTTTCTTATCATCCGCACTACATCCACGCACATTCAGACAACCCAGTTTTATAAAGTTTTTCTTCTTCTCATTTTTAGTAGATTTGTACAGGAGAAGGGGTTACTAGCCCATTGCTCCCGGCATCTTAGTCGCCTCATACGACACGCATTGCTTACGAAGGAAAGATTCTTTTCCACTTCCCCATGGACAATAGAGAAAATAAAAAGAACAAGAGCTATTAAGAAAAAGAAGAAAAACCTAGATTTGTGTATGTATATATATGCATGTGTATGCCAGTGTAGTGTAACCTAAAGTGTAAGTAGAAGTAGCTAGATATACCTGTTATCCAGCGTGTTTATGAGACAGAAAAAAGACACCAGCAATCCTACCATCATATAAAACAGTTTCAGGTTTCTGTTTCACAGTCACCTGGCAGGACGGTAGTACCTCCCTGGGTGGTTGCTGTCTACCAACCTACTACCTGCAATATATGGTGAACTGTTAGATCCACCAGGCATCTCACCATGTGTCAGTGTCAGTTGCATATGGCTGTTCTGTAAACATGTGAGCCCAATTTCCCATGCCTGACAGATGGGAAAAAGATGGCCAGGAGCACAATTTTACTTTGATTAACAACAATTTGTTGTTCTCTAACTCTGGGTGGCCCCGTGGCCTGGCTGGCAAAGCTCTTGCTTCACATGCGGAGGGCCCAGGTTTGATTCCCGGTGGGGTGGAAACATTTTGATGTGTTTCCTTACACCTGTTGTCCTGTTCACCTAGCAGCAAATAGGTACCTGGGTGTTAGTCAATTGGTGTGGGTCTTATCCTGGGGGACAAGATTGAGGACCCCAATGGAAATAAGACAGACAGTCCTCAATGACGCACTGCCTTTCTTGGGTTATCCTGGGTGGCTAACTCTCCGGGGTTAAAAATCCTAACGAAATCTTATTTTTTTGTTGATGTGAGATTCATCTGTAAAATTTTGCATTGTGGTCACATGGGGCCCATGCTAATCTTCCTAGTGTGTATAGAAATTCACCTATTTGGGCAAATCTTATTAGGCCAGCATGGTACAGTGGTTATATCACTAGTTTGTCAGTTTTAGGACTTCCTGCCATGAGTTCAAACCCCACCTGTTCTGTAAATAGCTTTAGTAAATGGCCTTGAATTGCTCTATTTAGAAAGACAGTCACATACCTTCTCTATCTGAGAATTTGGTACCATCACAACAAATAAGGCACATAACTGCTGTGAAAATACTGGTTAATTGTAGTAGATGTCCTTGGATTACTCTGTTTAAAGATAGACATGTACTTGGGGTACCGCCCTAGCATGAAAATGTGAGTTGGTCTTCAGGCATGGAAAGGAGATAAGAAGCAGACATGAATTGCTAGAAATTTCCAAGAAGGAAGGGAAGACTAAGATATGAGCAAAACAAAGGGAGAGCAAATTAATAAAGATTGCTAGAGACTGAATGCAAGTTGATAAAGGTGTAAAAGGAGGACAGATACTGTGAGATGTAAGTGTTGCAACATTTATATAATCTGGCATGGCTGCCAGAAGGGGTTTTGTATGATTCATCAGCCTGAGATGCAAAGTTCAGTGGGTGTCTTCCACGTGGGTTTGGTTTGGAGAAAGAAGGGTAAATATAGGCTTTGGGAAACATGAACAAAATGATGCCTAATTGCATTTTTATTAATGTGTCAGGTTTGGGAAGACCCTCATTATCCAAGAAGTTGATAAAATAGAGCCACTTCTGTTCCCACTGCTCAGAGGAGAACTTATCAGTCAAGGTAAGTGCACTTTAAACTATTCAGTATAGTCTGAAAATGGCATCTTGCTTGCACTTTTTTGGTGCATATATGTGTTCTTGTTTATTTTGGCTTCCTTTATTCTAATTAATTTTAATTAAGAAATCACTGTTCTCTCAACATTATTGCTGGAAATATAATCATGGACTGAAAATTTGATTTCACAGGAAGATCATGGCTCTCAGTGCTCCTTTTTTCTCTTTATTTTTTGCCATTATTATCACTTAAGTTTTCTGATATTAACTCTCTATCTATAGCAGGCTCTTTGAGATCCATTTGTATTATAAATGTGTGCATCTTATATTATGATTAATTAGCATCTGTGTAGTATTTTTATATGTTTGTACAGCATTAAAAATTTTAAGATTAAATATATTGTACAGTTTTAATTTTCATATGTCCATCTCTAAAGTACAGTGTAATTTAAGACCAAGACTATTTGCAGGCCCTCGGTATGTCGTTGAGCTGGGAGACAAAATTCTTGACTACAATGAAAACTTCCAGTTGTTTTTGGTAACCCGTAACCCTGCTCCAGAGCTACCACCCAACGCTACGTCCATCCTTACCTCAATTAACTTCACCACCACACGTGCTGGTTTGACAGGACAGGTGAAAAATTCTTTTGACAGACTTTCTCTGACTCACATTATCATGCAGTTCTTTCTTTTTCTTAAAACCTTCATTTTTTAATGTCTGCCTACATGATATTGCAAACATGACTTTAATTAAGGGCATTTGTGAATGAACTCTTATCTTGCTGTTTGGTTCTTAAAGATGAAGTTGTAATGTGATTGAGGTTCCACAAGAACCATACTCTCCTATACTGATTATTGGACAAAATAGCATGACATTAATAGACAGAAATACAGAAATAATATAAATTTGTGTTTCCCTAGCTCTTAGCAGCAACTCTGCAGGTAGAAAAACCTGAACTGGAAGTAAGGAGAACTGATCTTTTGCGGCAAGAAGAAGACCTGAAAATACAGTTGGTGACTTTGGAAGATCATCTCCTGACAACTCTTGCTGAATCACAGGGCAATATCCTGGAGAACAAGGTTAGATAATCAATTTTATGTGCTGTATACTATATTTAGCAATATTCTGTGGTATCTGTAGAGATAAAAAAACGTTATCCATGGAGGCAAAGAAGGGAATGTACCATACCATGGGTGGGGTTAGAACCCACGATCAGAGAGTCATAAAACTCCAGACTGACTCTCTGATCGCAGGTTCTAACCCCACCCGTGGTATGGTTTGTTTGCAATTGTGTCGTTACGATTTCATGAGTCAAGGGAATGTATGAGAGTATGGTGGTACCAACACTCTTAATGGGTGTGAAGCATGGGTTGTGAATGCTGCAGCGAGAAAGAGGCTGTAGGCAGTGGAGATGTCGTGTCTAAGGGCAATGTGTGGTGTACATATTATGCAGAGAATTCATAGTGTGGAAATTAGGAGGTATGGAGTTACTGAAAGTATTGTTCAGAGGGCTAAAGAGGGGTTATTGAGGTGGTTTGGTCATTTAGAGAGGAAGGAGCAAAATAGGTTGACTTGGAAGGTGTATCATATGTAGTGGAGGGGTAGGGGTCCTCCTAGGAAAGGATGGAGGGAGGGGATAAAAGAGGTTTTGTGTGCAAGGGGCCTAGACATGCAGCAGGCATGTGTGAGCGTGTTAGATAGGAGTGAATGGAGACGAATGGTTTTTGGGACGAGCTGTTGGAGTGTGAGCAGGGTAATATTTTGTGAAGGGATTCAGGGCAACCGGTTAGCCAGACTTGAGTCCTGGAGATGGGAAGTACAATGCCTGCACTTTAAAGGAGGGGTTTTGGATATTGACTGTTTGGAGTGACATCTAAACTGTCATATCTGGGCGCCTCTGCAAAAACAGTGATATTGTTGAATGATGGTGAAAGTGTTTCTTTCTTTTTTGTGTCGCCCTGCCCCGGTGGGAGACAGCCATTGTGTTGAAAAAAAAATTTAGTTCTGGGCAAAATACAACTGTTTAAATGTAAAATATTTTTCATCAATAAAATTTTACTCAAAATTGAGCATCCCTGAAAAATCTACAGTATTATTTTTAAATTTAGATAAGAAAAATAATTTTTCTAGCAATTTACCATATTATCCATACTATAGTGCTATAGTTACATAATACTGTACTGTATTTTAGGTCTTTTTGAATAACATATATTTTTTCCCAGGAATTATTGGCATCATTAGAGCAAGCCAAATCTAGTTCTGCTACAATTGAATCCTCACTGAAAGAGTCTGGATCTCTCCAAGAATCTCTTGAAAATGAGCGGAAAGCATATTTACCTCTGTCACAGGCAGCTGCTAATCTTTATTTTGTCATATCAGACCTCTCAAAGCTAAATAATATGTATCGCTTCAGTCTTGGAGCTTTCCATAATCTTTTCCACAAAGCTTTGCAAACACCTCAGGTAAGAATTTTATACACTAGATTTTTGTCACATTCTGTGTTCATCTAACTTTGAGTATTTCATTTATTTTTCAGCAGCATTCTGGTGAATGTTTGTTACCCACTGATATACAGTATATTATCAAACACTCATATACCACACTGATATTTTTTTGTCATTTTTAAATAATTTTTCAAACATTTGTAGGATGGAAGCAGTACAGATCAACGCATCAAATCACTGCAGAGAGCCTTGATTGATCTGGTATATAGCTACATTAGTCGTTCCCTCTTCAAGGCAGATCGTCTCATGTTTGCCTTACACCTCGTACATGGCATGTACCCAGAACTTTTCAGAGAAAATGTGAGCATAATTATTCCATTTCATATTTTCAGCATTAACCGAACAAGAAAACTTGTTCATAATAACGATTTTTGAGAATAACTTCGTGAATCACTAATTTTATATGAAAGACAAAGTACAAACAAGTTGTTAGGTTTTTGTTATTATATTTTATTTTGATGTCCCTACCATATATTAGATGTAATACCAGCTTAGGGTGAAATTTCCTAAAAAAAAAAAATGAAAATGAAAATTAATACTGTATGTCAAATACTTATGTTTCAGGAATGGGAGGCTTTTATTGGCCAGTTGGTGACAGATGTTAGAACTGATGCAACAGAAGTCAAAGAAGCTCTTCCAAAGTGGATTGATGAAGAACGTGCATTTGCAATTTCATTATTGAAAGTTAGTTGAGAGTTACTGAGAATACATTCATATTTCAATACTATACAGTATTAACCCTTTCATTGTTGAGACCCCTGCTCACAGACTTGCTCTCTGTGTCGAAGAACTTAAAAAAAAAAATCTTATGAAATGATAGAGAATCTTTTCCCGATTGTAATGAAACCTTAAAAGTATAAAATTTGATGAAAAACTTACGGAATTATGCTCTCGCAAAGTTAGTGGTCTTGGTAATATTTACGCATCGGTGATTTCGCCCACTTTGAGCCCTATTTTCGGCCAATTCCATTTTTCCAGTCGACCAAACTCATAGCAATTTCACTAGAACTCCTTTTGTTCTATTGACTGAGTACAAGAAACTGCCCATTTATCAATTTCAACCACCCAGTAAAGTGATCAGAAATTGGTAATTTGGCCAGTTTCCTACACAATTCAAGGAAGGCCAATTCCTAGCACTAAAATAACATTTTCTCTGTTCATTAGTCACATCTCCAATCCCCTCTTATATTACACTTGCTTTCCACTTTGAATTTTTTTCACACAAAAAATAGATTTACTGTTATGCAAACTACTGCATTATTGTAAAAATGGTATAAATAATATCAGCGCATTTTTTTTTTATTTTTTTTTTTTTATTAACACATCGGCCGATTCCCACCAAGGCAGGGTGGCCCGAAAAAGAAAAACTTTCATCATCATTCACTCCATCACTGTCTTGCCAGAAGGGTGCTTTACACTACAGTTATAAAACTGCAACATTTACACCCCTCCTTCAGAGTGCCGGCACTGTACTTCCCATCTCCAGAACTCAAGTCCGGCCTGCCGGTTTCCCTGAATCCCTTCATAAATGTTACTTTGCTCACACTCCAACAGCACGTCAAGTATTAAAAACCATATGCCTCCATTCACTCCTATCAAATACGCTCACACATGCTTGCTGGAAATCCAAGCCCTCGCACACAAAACTTCCTTACCCCCTCCCTCCAACCTTTCCTAGGCCGACCCCTACCCGCCTTCCCTCCACTACAGATTTATACACTCTCGAAGTCACTCTGTCTCGTTCCATTCTCTCTACATGTCCAAACCACCTCAACAACCCCTCCTCAGCTCTCTGGACAATCGTTTTGGTAATCCTGCACCTCCTCCTAATTTCCAAACTCCGAATTCTCTGCATTATATTCACACCACACATTGACCTCAGACATGACATCTCCACTGCCTCCAGCCTTCTCCTCGTTGCAACATTCATCACCCATGCTTCACACCCATATAAGAGCGTTGGTATA
The DNA here is from genome assembly GCA_009830355.1 of Cherax destructor. Classification (NCBI taxonomy): domain Eukaryota; kingdom Metazoa; phylum Arthropoda; class Malacostraca; order Decapoda; family Parastacidae; genus Cherax; species Cherax destructor. The sequence goes on from WNWK01009533.1 coordinate 23,419, forward strand.
ACTATACTCTCATACATTCCCTCTTTACTTCCATGGACAAGGTTCTTTGTCTCCACAGACTCCGAAGTGCTCCACTCACCCTTTTCCCTCATCAATTCTATGATTCACCTCATCCTTCATAGACCCATCCGCCGACATGTCCACTCCCAAATATCTGAATACATTCACCTCCTCCATACTCTCTCCCTCCAATCTGATATCCAATCTTTCGTCACCTATTCTTTTTGTTATTCTCATCACCTTACTCTTTCCTATATTCACTTTCAATTTTCTTCTTTTACACACCCTACCAAATTCATCCACCAACCTCTGCAGCTTCTCTTCAGAATCTCCCAAAAGCACAGTGTCATCAGCAAAAAGCAACTGTGACAACTCCCACTTTGTATTTGCTTCTTTATCTTTTAGCCCAACACCTCTTGCCAAGACCCTCGCATTCACTTCTCTTACAACCCCATCTATAAATATATTGAACAACCACGGTGACATCACACATCCTTGTCTAAGGCCCACTTTTACTGGGAAATAGTCCCCTTCCCTCCTACACACTCTAACCTGAGCCTCACTATCCTCATAAAAACTCTTCACTGCTTTCAGTAACCTTCCTCCTATTCCATACACCTGCAACATCTGCCACATTGCCCCCTATCTACCCTATCATACGCCTTTTCCAAATCCATAAATGCCACAAAAACATCTTTACCCTTATCCAAATACTGTTCACCTATATGTTTCACTGTAAACACTTGGTCTACACACCCCTACCTTTCCTAAAGCCCCTTGTTCATCTGCTATCCTGCTTTCTGTTTTACTCTTAATTCTTTCAATAATAACTCTACCATACACTTTACCAGGTACACTCAACAGACTTATTCCCCTATAATTTTTGCACTCTCTTTTGTCCCTTTGCCTTTATACAAAGGAACAATACACGCTCTCTGCCAATCCCTAGGTACCTTACCCTCTTCCATACATTTATTAAATAATAGCACCAACCACTCCAAAATTATATCCCCACCTGCTTTTAACATTTCTATCTTTATCCCATCAATCCCAGCTGCCTTACCCCTTTCATTCTACCCACTGCCTCACGAACTTCCCTACACCCACAACTGGCTCTTCCACACTCCTACAAGATGTTATTCCTCCTTGCCCTACACACGAAATCACAGCTTCCCTGTCTTCATCAACATTTAACAAATCCTCAAAATATTCTCTCCATCTTCCCGATACCTCTAACTCTCCATTTAATAACTCTCCTCTCCTATTTTTAACTGTCAAATCCATTTGTTCTCTAGGCTTCCTCAACTTATTAATCTCATTCCAAAACTTTTTCTTATTTTCAACAAAATTTGCTGATAACATCTCACCCACTCTCTCATCTGCTCTCTTTTTACATTGCTTCACCACTCTTTTAACCTCTCTTTTCTCTCCATATACTCTTCCCTCCTTGCATCACTTCTACTTTGTAAAAACCTCTCATATGCTAACTTTTCTCCCTTACTACTCTCTTTAATCATCATTCCACCAATCGCTCCTCTTCCCTCCGCACCCACTCGCCTGTAACCACAAACTTCTGCTGAACACTCTAACACTACATTTTTAAATCTACCCCATACATTTTCGACCCCATTGCCTACACTCTCACTAGCCCATCTATCCTCCAATAGTTGTTTATATCTTACCCTAACTGCCTCCTCTTTTAGTTTATAAACCTTCACCTCTCTTTTACTTACTGATTCTACCCTCCCTGTATCCCATCTACCTTTTACTCCCACTGTAGCTATAACTAAAAAGTGATCTGATATATCTGTAGCCCCTCTATAAACATGTACATCCTGAAGTCTACTCAACAGTCTTTTATCTATCAATACATAGTCCAACAAACTACTGTCATTACGCCCTACATCATATCTTGTATACTTATTTATCCTTTTTTTCTTAAAATATGTATTACCTATAACTAAACCCCTTTCTATACAAAGTTCAATCAAAGGGCTCCCATTATCATTTACACCTGGCACCCCAAACTTACCTACTACACCCTCTCTGCATGTTTCTCCCACTTTAGCATTTAGGTCCCCTACCACAATTACTCTCTCATTTGGTTCAAAAGTTCCTATACATTCGCTTAACATCTCCCAAAATCTCTCTCTCTCCTCTACACTCCTCTCTTCTCCAGGTGCATACACGCTTATTATGACCCACTTTTCGCATCCGACCCTTATTTTAATCCACATAATCCTTGAATTTACACATTTATATTCCCTCTTTTCCTTCCATAACTGATCCTTCAACATTATTGCTACCCCTTCCTTAGCTCTAACTCTCTCAGATACTCCTGACTTAATCCCATTTATTTCTCCCCACTGAAACTCGCCTACCCCCTTCAGCTTTGTTTCGCTTAGGGCCAGGACATCCAACTTCTTTTCATTCATAACATCGGCAATCATCTCTTTCTTATCATACGCACTACATCCACGCACATTCAGACAACCCAATTTTATAAAGTTTTTCTTCTTCTCGTTTTTAGTAGATTTGTACAGGAGAAGGGGTTACTAGCCCATTGCTCCCGGCATCTTAGTCGCCTCATACGACACGCATGGCTTACGGAGGAAAGATTCTTTTCCACTTCCCCATGGACAATAGAGAAAATAAAAGGAACAAGAGCTATTAAGAAAAAGAAGAAAAACCTAGATGTGTGTATGTATATATATGCATGTGTATGCCAGTGTAGTGTGACCTAAAGTGTAAGTAGAAGTAGCTAGATATACCTGTTATCCAGCGTGTTTATGAGACAGAAAAAAAGACACCAGCAATCCTACCATCATGTAAAACAGTTTCAGGTTTCTGTTTCACAGTCACCTGGCAGGACGGTAGTACCTCCCTGGGTGGTTGCTGTCTACCAACCTACTACCTATAATCAGCGCATTTGTGGAAGCATATTAGACCCACCAGTTGATGTGTATTGGACGTGTGACGTGATTTGTTTACTCTTGAACATCGGCAAAAATCGAACATTTTCCCTAATTTGAGCTCAATTTCAAGGTACTTTTAGTCTGTAAACCATTCAAAATCATCTCTATTTCTGTAATATATCTTCCAATCTATCAAATGAGACCAAGAAAACGAGAATACAACCATATATACCATAGGAAAATACACCACAAAATCGCTGTTTTAAACCGAATGTACGGTCAGAGTTTTTTTCTCATGCACTGCATGCTGCAGGATTTTTTTTATACTGCACACACTGACCACTCAGACCCATTCTCTCATATGTAGGCCTACCAGCTTTCTCCTGCAAGATTGGAAGTCGGTAGAATTTTGGCATAGTATTACGAGACTGACACTGGCTTGCAAGCCGTAATATTACAGGACCGACAGTGAAAGGGTTAATGTAAGAAACCTTTGCTAGTATATTTTTCACTTGTTACTTTCCTCTTTTCTTTCAACAAACCGGCCGTATCCTACCAAAGCAGGGTGGCTCAAAAAGAAAAACAAAAGTTTCTCTTTTTAACTTTAGTAATGTATACAGGAGAAGGGGTTACTATCCCCTTGCTCCCAGCATTTCAGTCGCCGCTTACGACACATATGGCTTACAGAGAAAGAATTCTGTTCCACTTCCCCATGGAGATAAGAGGAAATAAACAAGAACAAGAACTAGTAGGAAAATAGAAGAAAACCCAGAGGGGTGTGTGTATATATGCTTGTACATGAATGTGCAGTGTGACGTAAGTGTAAGTAGAAGTAGCAAGACGTACCTGAAATCTTGTATATTTATGAAACAGAAAAAAGACACCAGCAGTCCTACCATCATGTAAAATAATTACAGGCTTTCGTTTTACAGGACAGTAGTACCTCTCTGGGTGGTTGCCATCTACCAACCTACTACTACCTAGTTTACTTGTTACTATTAATATTAAATTACCTTATTTTATGGTTCATGGGACCTTCTGTTCAATTGGACCATCCTTTTTAGTTTCAAGAGAAATGAAAAAGGAATCCTTTCTCTATAAGCTATACATGTTGTAAAAGGCATCTAAAATGCCGGGCGCAAAGGGCTAGTAGCCCCTCTTGTATAAATTACTAAAAATAGAAAGAAAAACTTTACGAAGTTGGGATGTTTGAATGTGTGTGGATGTAGTGCAGATGATAAGAAAGAGGTGACAGTCAGTGTTATGAATGAAAAGAAGCTGGATGTCCAGGTTCTAAGCAGAGCAAAACTGAAGGGGGTAGGAGAGTTTTAGTGGGGAGTAGCAATACCAATAATGTTGAAGAAGGATCAGTTATGGCACAAAATGAGGGAACATATAAATTCAAGGATTATGTGGATTAAAATAAGGGTCAGATGCAAAAAAGTGGGTTATATTAAGAATTTCGGAGAAGAGAGGAGTGTAGAGGAGAGAGATTTTGGGAGATGTTAAGTGAGTGTTTAGGGAGTTTTGAACCAAATGAGAGAGTAATTGTGGTAGGGGACCTAAATGCTAAAGTGGGAGTAACTGTTGTAGAGAGCATATTAGGTAAGTTTCGGGTGCCAGGAGTAAATGATAATGGGGCCTTTGATTGAACTTTGTATAGAAAGAGATTTGGTAATAGGTAATGCATATTTTAAGAGGATAAATAAGTATACGAGATATGGTATAGGGCATAACAACAATGGTTTGTTGGACTGTGCATTAGTGGATAAAAGGTTCATGGGTAGACAATGAAAAGCAGGGGCACCACTAGCACAATAAGAGACAACACAATAAGTGTCAGGGGCCCAACACTGTTCAACTGCCTCCCAGCATACATAAGGGGGATTACCAATAGACCCCTAGCTGTCTTCAGGAAGGCGCTGGACAGGCACCTAAAGTCAGTACCAGACCAGCCGGGGTGTGGTTCATACGTTGGGTTGCGTGTAGCCAACAGTAATAGCCTGGTTGATTAGTCCTTGATCCACCATGAGGCCTGGTCACAGACCAGGCAGCAGGGGCATTGACCCCCAAAACCCTCTCCAGGTGTACTCCAGACTTATGGATATGCATGTTTTTAGAGGGAGGGGGCAAGAGATATATCAGATCATTATATAGTTGTAGCAGCAGTGAGAGTAAGAAGTAGATGGGGTACAAGGAGAATAGCATCAGCAAGTAAAAGAGAGAGGGGATAATTTATAAACCAAAGGAGGAGGTAGTTAGGATAAGATATAAGCAACTATTGGGAGAAAGACAGGCTAGTGAAAGTAAAGGTAATGAGGAGGTTGAAGAGGTATGGAGTAGATTTAAGAATGCAGTATTAGTGTGTAGCAGAAGTTTGTGGATATAGGAGGGTGAGTGTGGGAGGGAAGACAAGTGATCTCACACTGCAGCCTGCCCTGCCACACTCCCAAATAGCTGCTACACCCATCACTGTTCTCCTTCCACATTACTGGTCCAAGCATGTACTAGCCAACATTGCAACCCTCCCTGTTACACCTAGTTACTTGCTACTTTTACTATTACCCTTCTTGTCACATCCATTTACTTGCTGCCCTAACCATTACCCTCCTATTCCCATTATATAGCCTGAGCACATAGTAATTATCCTTCCCACACCATACTCTCAGGCATATGCTACAAGTGATGGTGGTGGACATTACTATATGAAAACAGTGTTGTGATGGGAATAAGCTCATCATATCTATTTTTTTTTCAACCGCCCAGGGAGATACTACCGTCCTGCCAAGTGAGTGTAAAACGAAAGCCTGTACTTCTTTTACATGATGGTAGGATAGCTGGTGTCTTTTTTCTGTCTCATAAACATGCAAGATTTCAGGTACATCTTGCTACTTCTACTTGCACTTAAGTCACACTACACTTGGATGTGCAAGCATATACAGTGGTACCCTGGATTTCGTGCTGCTCCCAACTCGAGCAATTATGTAAGTGTATTTTTGTAAGTGCTTTTGTAAGTGTATTTTTGTAAGTGCTTTTGTAAGTGTATTTTTGGGGGTCTGAAACGGACTAATCTAATTTACATTCGTCCTTATGGGAACAAATTCGTTCGGTAACGGCACTCGAACAGCCTCTGGAAAGAATTATTGACGAAATCCGAGGGTCCACTGTACATATACACACCTCGCTGGGTTTTCTTCTATTTTCTTACTAGTTCTTGTTCTTGTTGTTTATTTCCTATCTCCATGGGGAAGTGGAACAGAACTCTTCCTCCGTAAGCCATGCATGTCGTAAGAGGCAACTAAAATGCCGGGAGCAAGGGACTAGTAACCCCTTCTCTTGTATACTTTACTAAAGTAAAAAAGAGAAACTTTTGTTTTTCTTTTTGGGCTACCCTGCTTCGGTGGGATACGGCCGGTTTATTGAAAGTGAAGAAAGATCTATTTTTTTGTTTGTCATCAACAAATGCTAGTACTGACCAAAAGTAAACAAAGACCATCATTGTGATCATCAAGTTTGTTTGGCATAAAGTGAAAAAGCAAATATTCAACTCCTTGGAAGAAGGGTGATATACAGTGGTACCTCGAGTTACGATATTTTTTCGTTCGAGAATGCTGTTCAAGTGCCATTACCAAACGAATTTATCCCCATAAGGAATAATGTAAAATAGACTAGTCCTTTTACACCCCCAAAAATATACCTACAAAAGCATTTAAAAAAATAAACTTACATAAAAGGGCGATTTTGGGGACCATCGTAACTCGAGGTACCACTGTATTAAGGTATTTTAAGGAAAAAAAGGGTTCCAGTTGGTCAGCAAATCCAGTACAGTAGGGCCCCAATTGATGATACTCAAGGTAAGGTTTTTCAGACAACATTGGCACTAGGGACTGATGCTTCTGACAATGGGGTCTACTTACAAAACCTAAAATAAGCAATAAACATTTCTTCCAGTGAGCAAGACAGGATTAACAGTCAAGGTAAATACTGTATACAATGTATTTTTAAATATTTATTTGTATTATTTTATTGCTTAATATGTACATATCATAGAAATAGTTTTGTTGTAGAGTATCTGAAAATGAAAAGGCACATTGAAGGTAAAATTTTGGGTAACAATTCTTGGGGAAAAGAAAATAAATGAAATCAGATATGGAATATTATAGCTAAGGAACACATTAATCCATATAACATGGGTTCTTATGGAAAAATAAGTTTCACTTACTAAACATTCAACTTACAGTAAGTTTTTGGGAACACATAAATGTCATAAGTTGGGGCCCTCCTGTATTACAGTAAGTCTTCGGGAACACATTAATGTTATAACTTGGGGACCTCCTGTACTCTGCTATAAATCTCATGAAAATCCATTTAAGTTTTTGTATAATAACACTAATGTGGATTAACATCTTTACATAACAGCAAACGTTCCCAAACATGTATGAGATGCTGCATCTGGATGATTTGTCAATGTGGTCAGGCTTTGCTAGATCCAGCCATTGTGAGACGGATTTACCAGTTCAGCTCGGTCAAAAGCTTTCTGGGTTCCAGCATCTGCTTCTTATTCAGGCATTACGTCCTGACCGCCTCCAGTCTGCAATGGTCAACTTTGCAACCAGAGCTCTAGGTCTGTAAATTTCCATTCTTGAGTTTCTATTAATGCAGAGGTATTTGCCAAGATGATGACAAAATGCACCTTGAAAGAGAATATTAATTATATTTCACCACATTTTTAATTTACCTAAAATATATTGAGCTAGAGGTACTTATATATTAAGCTGGAGGTATTCAGTTTATACAGCAAAAGGGTTATACTCTAATTCTTTATTTAATGTATGTTATATGTCAGGTGAACGCGTTCCGCCTGATCAAAAAAAATGGAAAAATAAATAAATAAATAAATGACTAGAAGATAGTTTTCTAAGGCTTTTAATTAAAATTAAATAAAAATAAAAATTGGCCGTTGTGGTTCTGGTATGATGTTAGGGCAGGAGTATATAAAGCCCAGGATGGTCTTCTGATGTTTGAAGAAATGGTGTAGGTTATCCTGGGTGGTGGTATTCATCCAATGTTCTGGAATTTCCTGTCACTACTTGGTTGCAGCACCACAATTATGATATTATTAGAGGTGAGGAGTAGTTGTAATGTCCCACTAAGTCCAGTAGCCAGGTATCTTGCTCCAATATTCTAGCGTCTACCCTGGATGACCAGGCCAGCAGCAGAGCTGATAAAGAAAATACACTGGTTACATAAAAGTTAAATAAGTACAACATTGAAGAAAGACAAAGGGTGGTATTCAATTTCAATGTCATTACTGGTAACCAGGAAAATAATTAAAAAATGAACAGAAATACTCCTGGTAGATCACCTTACCTGATCAGGAGAAGAGTGGATGTGAAGTGACTCTCCAAACTTCAGCCCACACCAGGTAAGGTTAATACTACCAGGAGTATAAATTAAAGCACATCAGACACCAGGAACTGGAGTTTCGCCTCAGCCCGCTATATGGAAGTGTGGGCAGTAACATGCTAATGGTTCCTGGATGTCTGAACAACCAAAACTCCACTTAATACTGGCTTTTCCCTCACATTATACATACTGTATATTCTTATATTGATATAAAGTATTTGTTTTTCTTATTTTTTAACTGAGTTTTATATACACTGAGAGGTATATAGCTCTTAGTGTGTACATGCCGAGCTGACTTTAATCCTTAATTCAGGGATTAAATTATTCTAGACTGATAGTGCGTAGGTTACATGTAGCCTTATTGACCTTCATGTACAGTGGACCCCCGACTAACGAAAGCTTTATATAACAAAAAAATTGTGTAACGAAAGCTTTTTTCGCTCTCGTGTAGCGAAACGTATTAGACCTGTCCGGCTGCTCGCGTCTGCCCTGCGCCTGCGCAGGACACCAGTCAAGCATTGTTTACCATTGAGAGAACATTACCCAGCGCGCTCTTTCAAACATTCACAATAAATTTGTTGTCTTTTTTGGTGGTTTAGTGATTGTCACTGTGAAATAAGTCACCATGGGTCCAAAGAAGCTTCCTAGTGGCACCCCTGTGGTAAAGAGAGTGAGGAACACCATCAAACTGAAGAAAGAGATTGTTGAAAAATATGAGAGTGGCATACGTCTGAGTGAGCTTGCCAGGATGTACAAGAAAAGTGCATCTACTATCGGCACTATTCTGGCAAAGAGAAATGAGATCAAGGAAGCTAATGTTGCAAAAGGGGTTGATATGTTAACGAAAAATAGATCGAAAACAGTGGATGAGGTTGAGAAGTTGTTGATGGTGTGGATCAATGAAAAACAGATAGCGGGTGATAGTATTTCCACGGCGATAATTTGTGAAAAGGCAAGGAAGTTTCATGCAGATCTTGTGAAGACAATGCCTGGAACCAGTGGTGATGCAAGTGATTTTAAAGCCAGCAAAGGCTGGTTTGACAGGTTTAAGAAACGTAGTGGCATACACAGTGTTGTGAGGCATGGTGAGGCAGCCAGCTCAGACAAACGTGCAGCTGAAAAATTTGTGCAGGAATTCAAGGGGTTCGTAGACACTGAAAAATTCGAACTCCAACAAGTGTTTAATTGTGATGAAACAGGCCTGTTTTGGAAGAAAATGCCCAACAGGACCTTCATTACTCAGGAGGAAAAGGCACAGCCAAGGGTCTAGTGACTCTCAAGCTGGTCCTAGTGGCATTAAAAGACCAAGAAGGGAAGTAACCCCAGAGAGGGACTTGTTACCTGAAGTCCTTTTGGAGGGGGATTCCCCTTCCAACCACTAACACCCTGCCCCTGTCATCCTCCCTATCTTCCAGATGCCTGCAAGTCTCTTCAGTAAAGGTAAGTAAATGTTATTTATATTATATTTTTGGTGAATATTTTTTTGTGGAACAGATTAATTGTATTTACATTATTTCTTATGGGAAATAAGGGTTCGAATTACGAAAGGTTCGTGTTGAGAAATAGCTCCTGGAACAGATTAATTTCGTTAGTCGGGGGTCCACTGTACAGTAATTGATAGACTTTAAACTGACCTTAATTTTGATTAAAAAAAAGATACATAGCAAAAAAAGAGATCTTTTATTATTAAAAAAATTTCACCTACAAGAAGTTTTATCACTTGTTGACTCACAACCATACTCCAACAGTCTTATTTGTATTGCTCAACAGAGCTTGTCCTTAAACATTTTGGCAACAGAGTTTGACAGTTTCATTGATTACATTCACTATTAAACAGCTATTTCTACATTTTCAAATATTGAAGTGTCTAGTAATGATGGATCATTAACATAAGCAGAAGACACTATGTTTGCAGGATTTTACACATGGGAAACAGACATAACAAAGCAACAAAAGCCTTGTTTGAGTTCAGTGTATTTGGTAATGTTCTCTGGAAAATTGTAAAAAATTCTGTATTTTAATATTCTGGATCTTGACTCTTTAAAGCTGTTTTACTATTGAACAAATTTTGTACCTTAAATGTCTCTTACTTTAGCCTTTTCACTGTTGAAATCCACAAATTGAAAGCCCCTTCTGTATTGGCATTTTTAAAAAATAAAAATATATTTTTATCTTCTAAACTGGTAGAGAATCCTTTTCTAAAGGTAATAACACCAAAAACACAGGCACAAAGTTAATGGTTGGGAAACACTATGCAACAGTAATTTTGCTCAGTTTGAGGCCTATTTTAGGCCACTTTTAGTTCTCGAACTTACCTAATTCCTGGCCTGTTTTGTTGATATGCATTCTGTACTATTCATTGATTGCAAGGAATTCCCCGTTCAACTATGAGCACTACCCTATAAAATGCCCAGAAGCCTATAATTTAGCCCATTTTACACTATTTTCAACATATTCTAATTTAAAAATAGAGTCCAAAATAAGCACTGTAGGAATACTAACCATAAAATTAATGTTATTCTCTATCTCTTGGCTAATAAACCATAATCAAGAATGCTTGGTCATGGTTTATGTTGTCCTAATAATTAAAGCAGACCTAGCAAAAATAGCTAAAACATACTGAGGGGGGATGGGGAGGGGTACCCTATCACCCAGGGAAATCGCCCAAAATTGATCATTTCTTCAGTTTTGAGGCATATTTCAGGCCACTTCCGGTTTTAAATTTACCAGATTTTCTTTACTACACTAGTATGTATTCTGGTCTATTAACTGACACCAAGAAACAACCAATAAAATCATGAAAAATACCCCAAAGTCACTATTGTAAACCAAACACAAGGTCAGAGGTTAGCTGTTCTCATCATGCACTGCATGGGGTAGGAGTTATTTCATACTGTGCACATCCATTTCACAGACCCATTCTCTTATGTATAGGCCAAAATTTCCCACTCAGTATATTTGAGGGTGCTATGTTCTACATCTGTGACACCAATCCCACTGGCATAGATCTACGTGAGTGACAGTGAAAGCGTTAAGTTGGATGTGGCTTATTTCTCAGTCATTGACTTGGGTCTTATGTCCCAATATATCATTTGGTAAAACAAGTCTCATCCAGCCTAAAGCCAACATCATTCAAATTTTATTTCACAAACAAAGTTCTGGATGCATATACAGAGTATCTTGGAAATAGATGATACTCCCCAAACAGTTACAGTAATGATAGAATTGACACAGGACATTAAAATATGAAAAGAATATCCTTTATTTGAAGGATACCAGTAGTAATAGTGAAGATAGTGTTCACCCAAGTGTGTATGTTGATGCATCCTCTTGTCCTTACATAATTCTGCACCCACCATAGGAGCAGGTGGCTGGCAGACACTCTATGCATCATATTGGTGTTCTTGTAATAAACTGTTGTATATTTGTGTGTAATAGACAGTGGTTCGAACAATACTAAAAAAACCTGATTTTGATATTTTAGTGTTTCCAGCATAAATGCAGGAATTGTTTCTGAAATGGTGCAGCCATGTAACTACTTATCTGTGGTGAATAATACTGTACGTACTAGTAAAACTATTGATAAAAATGTTGTTAGTCTGGCATAGGTGCTCTCATCAGTGCAGTACTACTGGTACAGATACTGTACCTGTCAAAAATGCTGAAGATCTGTGCCACAAGAAAAAATTAGTAATTAAATAGGTACATGTATTTAGGTACAGCCTTTCCTCACTTAACGACGTAGATAGGGGCCTAAGACCCCGTCGGTAAACGATTTCGTCGCTAATCGAGGAATCGCCCCTTACTGACACTTCAAAAGTGTCACCACCCAAAATTAAAATATTCAGTTTTATGTTTGTTGGGAAATTCCTTTCAATCTGTTTATCATTTACAGTGCCCCACAGTGATTATTAATTATATTTTATTATTATTATTATTATTATCATCACCATCGACATAGTACCTTGTTCACTGAGTTTAATCATTTCTTAACCCTTTGGGGGTCGACAGGCCTTCTCGGAAACCTGTTCCTGGGGTCGAAAGTTTTTTGGAAAAAAAAAATATTTTTTTCTTATGGAATGATAGAGAATCTTTTTCCGATCATAACGCCACCAAAATTATGAAATTTGATCGAAAACTAACGGAATTATGCTTTTGCGAAGTTAGCGGTATTGATGACATTTACGCATCGGCGATTTTGCCTACTTTGAGCCCTATTTTCGGCAAATTCCAATGTTTCAGTCTACTAAAATTATAGCTATTTCGTTAGAACTCCATTTCGTCTATCGATTGAGTACAAGAAACTGCCTATTTACCAATTTCAACTACCCAAAATAGTGGTCAGAAAATAGTAATTTGGCCAATTTCACACAAATTTCAAACGATGCCAATTTCAAAATAAGATCCAGAATAGACAAGGCAGACATTCCTGGCACTAAAATAACATCTTCTCTGTTCATTAGTCACGTCTTCAGGCCCCTTTTACATTACTTTTCCTTTTCATTTTGAATTTTTATTCTCACAAAAAATAGAAGATTTACTGTTATGTATACAACTGCATCATTGTATAAATGATATAAATAATATCAGAACACTTGTGCATGAATATTAGACTCGCCAGTTGATGTATATTGGACGCATGGTGTGATTTGTTTACTCTTGAACATCGTCAAAAATCGAACATTTTCGCTACTTTGAGCTCAATTTCAAGGTACTTGTCATTGTCAAACCAATCAAAATCATCTCTATTTCTGTAATATATCTTCCATTCTATCAAATGAGACTAAGAAAACGAGAATACATCAATAAAAATACCATACGAAAATAGACTGCAAAGTCGCTGTTTTAAACGAAAAAAACGGTCAGAGTTTTTTTTCTCTCATTATGCAGTGTGTGGGGCAGGATTTTTTTTATACTGCTCACACTGACCACATAGACCCATTCTTTCATATGTAGGGCTACCAGCTGTTTCCCACTTAATTTGAGGCCGCTAGAATTTACGCGTACTAGTACGGCACCAACCCCTGCTCGTAAAACATACTAGTACGGCACCGACCCCCAAAGGGTTAATTAGGCTGTCACGAGAGACAGAAAATGTCAACACACAGACGAACACACCAGCTGATCCCTTTACTGTGAACTTCTTTTGTACTTCTTCCATTTTCCTCTTGTTTTTCCTCCTCCAAGTGCTGCTGCACATCTATTGTGCACCCCTTAGTACAAGATAGAGTTATAAGTGCAGCAGCACTTGGAAGAGGAAAAACAACAAGAGGAAAATGGAAGAAGTACAAAAGAAGTTCACAGTAAACGGATCAGCTGGTGTGTTCGTCTGTGTGTCTCGTGGCAGCTTAATTAAGAAATGATTAAACTCAGTGAACAAGGTATGTTGATGGTGATAATAATAATAATAATAATTAATAAAGATAAAGATTTATTTCTTGTAATAATAACAATCGCTCTGGAGTGCTTTAAATGTCAGCTACGAAACCTATACAAGTGCTGCTGCACTTCTATCTTGTACTATGGGGTACACAATCAAGTTCAAATTTGTACAAATATGTAGTCTTGGAGACTTTAAAAGCTAGTGTACTGAGTGGCTGTAAGAAGGAGATTAAGATGCGTGACCCAAGTTCTCATACGGCATATAATATATATTTTTTTTTTTTACTCGTTGGAGAGCCCGTCGTAACTCCAAGTTGTCGGTAAATGAGTACGTCGGTAAGTGAGGAGAGGCTGTATTTGAATGGAACAACGATAATGAAATTTATTATTAAACTGAAGAAAATGTGTAGTGCCAGCATCACCCAGGTAACTTGTATGAAAATAGTGATACAACAACAAGGTCTTCCATGAGGCACCACATAGAGATGGCCTAGTGACAATGTCATTGGTCATGTTAGTGGCCCTGGTTATAATTGTGGCCAACATTAATGCCCAAGGCAACTGATTTCTTTGTGCTGCAACATTTTTGTTTTGATAATGCAGTAGCAGTTCCAGAATTCAGATAAAAATTTATGTGGGTGCAGCAGAACTAGACTTCTTTTTCTTGTTATTACGTGTTAGATCTGGTTTTGACAAATGAATAATTTTATACTATAGTATACAGTGGACCCCCGGCTAACGAAAAAAATTAATTCCAGAAGCCTGCTCAAGTGCCATTACCGAACGAATTTACGTCCTTAAGAAATAATGTCACGTAGGTTAGTCTATTTCAGATCCCCAAAAATACACTTCCACAAGCACTTACAATATTATACTTACATAATTGTATGATTTCCGAGGTGTTCGTTAGCCGGGGGTCCACTGTAGTATGATTACTATATATTTGCAGTTACATAGTATTTAATGCTTTTCTATTAATCAGCAAATGGATTATGATGAATAGAAGAACACTTATATAAAATTATTTTTTTAATTACAGGAATGAAGGAATTGTCTCCTCCAGCTCTAAATCTTCGTCGTCTTCTGCCCGAAACATCAGCTGGAGAACCCATTATGATCATTATTTCCCCTGGTGCTGATCCGTCACAAGAGCTTCTTGAACTGGTCAAAAATACTGTAGGAAATAACAGCTATAATGAGGTATTGTACAATTAGATTCATCTGGGAAAGCTGACCATCTTTTACAAGTTTATAAAATATAAACATTGCTTAATGACCATAGTTGGTAGGCTTTATATCCCAGCTGTAGGTAGTTCATTTTTCTTAAAGTTTTGTAGAGAAAATAAAACATTATCTAAAACCCTGAAAATTTAAAATTATTTCTTTATTTTTTACAAGCTGTACAGGAGTTACAGTAAATATACATAATTTGAGACAAATATAGGCACAAACAAAGCCATTAATTATGAAATGCATTTCAGGCAAACTAATCATAAGGCTTACATATAGTACTTAAATCTAGATGCAATATCACATACAATGTGAATGACAAATTGGTCAAGTACAAATAAATAACAGAATTTACATCAATTCAATGATCTGCATTTTATGAAGTGATTGAACTGAGCTGTGAAATCAGAGAATGAGAATTTGTAGACAGTATTAGTGAATCTTGCAGAAATAATGTTCATAGTATTAAAATACAGTATGTACAGCATTATATGGTTTATAAAATATTCAGTAATGGAGGTAAAGGAGGCTTTGAGTTTTAGGGGCTTGAGTATCTAGCAGTCTTGTGTGAACATGTTAGATAGGATTGAACGGAAACAAGTGGTTTTTAATAGATGTGCTTTAGGAGTGTAAGCAAAGTAACATGTTTGAAGGGATTCAGGGAAACTGGTTAGCCAGACTTGAATCCTGGAGGTGGAAAGGCAAGTGCTTGCACTCTGAAGGAGGGGTGGGGATGATGCAGTTGGAGGTTAATATGGTTGTGATGTCAGCACACTTCTGGTTGACATCACAATGAATGTGTCTTCCCTGGGTCACCCTGCCTTGCTGGGAGACCCAGCAAGGCAGCATCAACATTCATACCTGTAGAGTACTGTGATGCAGTATACACCGTAGCATTTAAAAAATCATGTTCATTCACATTCACTGTCTATGAACATCAGACTCATGTAAAATTGGGAATTGATTTATTTTAATTGTGCATTAGTTTAATCATAAATGCACATGGATTCTGAAAATAAGCTATCTTAAATTTTATGAAGGAAAACATTGACTTAAAACTATTACTCAAATTAGAATTAGGTTTCACGTTTAGGATAGCCCTGTAGCCCTAATTCTCTTAATTTATTTTCACTGAAATCAATGAATAGTGAGCAACTTCTTTCATTTATATAAATATTTTGCAAAATAATACTGGAAGTGGGAAGTAAAGAGATTAAAAGATTATTAAACCGTTTTCTGTGTCTTTGTTCCATGTGTCTCATGCTGCCAAACGATTTCATCACTTATTATTATGACATGTGCATTGCTACAATTCTTATTGAGAATTCATCACTTTACATCATTGATTAATGTTTTAGGGTTTATACAAATTTGACTTAGCCTAAGACAGTGTACAAGAATCTTCAGATTCAAAATTTATCATGTTTTTATTTCAAAGATTTTTTTCTTTACTTTCAACCTTAATTTTTTTTTCCTGACAGGTGGCTATGGGTCAAGGACAGAGTGAGATAGCCATGAAGCTACTGCATGATTGTGCATCTGCTGGCCACTGGTTGTGCCTGAAGAACCTTCACCTGGTCACTGCTTGGCTTCCAACTCTTGAAAAAGAACTTAATTCTCTACAGCCACATAAAGACTTCAGATTGTGGCTGACAGCAGAACCACATACAAAGTTTACACCAATAATACTCCAGACGAGCCTGAAAGTCACATATGAGGTTAGTTAGTTCAACATTTAAAGTGACATGAGTTAATTCACACTCACATCATAACTATGTATTTTAAACTTTTTCACCCTCTCTGTTTTTATAAATAAGTATACAGGTTAGGTTACCTTATATTTTGTTACTTTTGTTTACTACAACTAACTTAACCTATAGAAATACAGTAAATCCTCAATATAACAGACCTTGATATAGTGGAATTTTAAAATTATGGGTAAAATCCACTTGTTAAATTGTACCTTAACTCCTTTATTTTCAATGTTAATTGCAATATACTATCTGTAAATTGTGTGTACACTATTAGGTATACAGTAGGGTACTTTAGTGCTTTTTATTGCTAATTTTAAACATTATTCTGATTCAATGAACACTTGAACAATTATTGCCATATATCCAAGCTTTATTGCCCAATTTTATTTTAAAATTATTGCCACTTTTTTTTTTTTATACGTTAAGATGTGGGACCGGGGGTGGTCCGATGGGCGACGGGCAAGCGATCTGAAAATTGCCGCACCCTATTAGACTGTTATTTCAAGGGTTTACTGTATAGCTAACTATGAATAACCAGGAAATGTGTGGCAGCAGGGTGGCACCTGAAAAAACTTTAGAATGCTACAAGCAACACGTTTAAGTGTAACATGAGGACAGGTTGTATGATTACATGTGCCTGGTGGATCAGTAGTATTGTCTGTGATAATGCCTGATGTGTGGCGAGCTGGAATATTTGTCCATATGTGGTCAAGTGATTTTACAGTATTGTCAGTTATTCTTATAGGCTTGGTTATTGAGGGTATTAGTAAGCAATTGTACACATTATTCAGGAAGTCTACTTAGGGGTATTCAGATTGAATGAGGTTGATGTTGAAGTCACTAGCATGTATTGCTAATGATCAGATCCTTGAGGTTTTTCCCAAAGTTTGTTATGTTGGAGTTTGGTGACTTGTAGAGGGTTCTTCAAGACATACAGTGGTACCTCGAGTTACGATGGTCCCCAAAATCGCCCTTTTATGTAAGTTTATTTTTTTAAATACTTTTGTAAGTATATTTTTGGGGGTGTAAAAGGACTAGTCTATTTTACATTATTCCTTATGGGGATAAATTCGTTTGGTAATGGCACTTGAACAGCATTCTCGAACGAAAAAATATCGTAACTCGAGGTACCACTGTACTTGGTTGAGAACTGTGCCACTATGTATTCTCTGAGCTCGTCTCTGGTGCAGGTTGAATGAATACATTTCACCTCGTTAGTTTAATAGAGTGATGTTTCGCCACCCCTTTTATCAGGTCTGCATCATTTGCATATAGCTGTGTGCCCTACTCCAGTTAGTTGTAGAGATCTGTAGTGTCATGGTTGAGCCAGGTTTCAGTAAGAACTATAAAAGTCAGATTACCCTTTAGTGACTAGGAGAGCAGAGATGTAATAATAGTGTTTATTTAGGGATCTGGCATTATAATTAAATATGTATTGAGAGTTTTTTAGTGTTGTTGAAGATAGTTTTGGCATGGTTTGCAGTATAATATTTAGTATTGGTCTGCAGTGAATTAATTATTGTAAATATAAGAGAGGAGGTTCCTAGGTAGTAGGTTGGTAGACAGCAACCACCCAGGGAGGTACTACCGTCCTGCCAAGTGAGTGTAAAACGAAAGCCTGTAATTGTTTTACATGATGGTAGGATTGCTGGTGTCTTTTTTCTGTCTCATAAACATGCAAGATTTCAGGTACATCTTGCTACTTCTACTTACACTTAGGTCACACTACACATTCATGTACAAGCATATATATACACACCCCTCTGGGTTTACTTCTATTTTCTTACTAGTTCTTGTTCTTATTTCCTCTTATCTCCATGGAGAAGTGGACCAGAATTCTTCCTCCGTAAGCCATGCGTGTCGTAAGAGACAACTAAAATGCCGGGAGCAAGGGGCTAGTAACCCCTTCTCCTGTATATATTACTAAATGTAAAAGGGGGAACTTCCGTTTTTCATTTTGGGCCACCCCGCTTCGGTGGGAAACGGCCGACGTGTTGAAAGAATGAAGAAAGGATTGCTGGTGTCTTTTTTCTGTCTCATAAACATGCAAGATTTCAGGTACATCTTGCTACTTCTACTTATACTTAGGTCACACTACACATTCATGTACAAGCATATATGTACACACCCCTCTGGGTTTTCTTCTATTTTCTTACTAGTTTTTGTTCTTATTTCCTCTTATCTCCATGGGGAAGTGGAACAGAACTCTTCCTCCGTAAGCCATGCGTGTCGTAAGAGGCGACTAAAATGCCGGGAGCAAGGGGCTAGTAACCCCTTCTCCTGTATATATTACTAAATGTAAAAGGAGAAACTTTTGTTTTTCCTTTTGGGCCACCCTGCCTCGGTGGGAAACGGCTGACGTGTTGAAAGAAAGAAGAGAGGAGGTTCAACTCTGGATCAGTGCATATATTCATAAGCATAACAGTGATGTACAGTAATGCAACAACCTAATATACAAATACAAATAATAGTATAATATTGAACTAAATAATAAATGTACAATGTAAGCTTGGTAAACTAATACACTGGATTGTAAATAATTGTTAAGAAGCTAAATATACTAATTGCAAGATGATAATAATGAACTAAAAGTAAGCTTCATAAAAATAGACATGATTATCATCAGTTGCTAGGAACTCAAAGTCCACATCACTATCATCATTACTACTCATATCTGTGCCAAAACCATGGGAGAATATTAGCTTTTGCTTCCAGGGTGAACTTGTGGACATACTGATCTTAGAGGTGGATGGCTATGGGTCATCAGTGTTTTTAATTCTATTTCTTGCATCTTGTTTATCACTATATCTTCAGACCTGTAAAATTTATCCTTGCAATCAATATCCTCATTGTAAGAACTGTCACCAGGGAATAATCAATGATGAATTCACTTGGGAGTGAGAGTATTGCATTGGCACTGCATTGTGGACAATGGAACACTAAGATAGCATTCCCATAATGCACTGCTGAAGCCCCAATTTTCTGTATACTGAGCACACTGAATGTACAGACCCATTTTCTCATGCCTAGACCTACTAGACCTCTCACTCCAAATTTGAGGCCTCTAGGATTTATGTGTAGATCTATATCAGTGATGTAGGTCTACATCAGTGATGTAGGTCTATGTGGGAGACAGTGCAATAAAATAATTTTGATCTGCAAATGTGTGTGGCTTGTTTGCCCTTCCTCAGGCACCAGCAGGAATCAAGAAAAACCTTCAGCGAACATATGATTCATGGACCCCAGAGATAGTTGCCCGTGGAAATAATGTTAACCGTTCCCAGGCACTCTTTGTTTTGGCATGGTTCCATGCTGTTGTTCAAGAGCGTAGAACCTACATACCACAAGGCTGGTCGAAGTTCTATGAGTTCTCCTTGGCTGATTTGAAAGCTGGGTTAGATATTCTGGATAGATTATTTAATCAAGAAGGTTAGTGTTGTACTGGATATATGTACAGTGGTCCCTCGGTTTTCACTGAAAATTCGTTCCAGAATGCTGCTCAAGTGCCATTACCGAACGAATTTACTTCCTTAAGAAATAATGTCACGTAGGTTAGTCTATTTCAGACCCCCAAAAATACACTTGCAACAGCACTTACGAAAATGCACTTACATAAATGTTCAAGTTTGGAGATGCACGAAAACCGAGGGACCACTGTATTATAAATAATAATAATGATAATGATAATTGTATTACATGAATATACATTTGTGTTACAAAGATTGATTTACATTACTTATTTATAACATGAAAAAGCTCATAATTATGCTAAGCATATATGACACTATCTGGAGTAACACTAATTGAATGTGAACATATATTTTACATGTACATATATAAAACACAGTTATATATAAATGAAGAATAATACTTAATCCTAATGAATATGTTGATGAGTTAGTAAAAACATGAACATAATATCAAAGTACAGTGGACCCCCGAGTTTCAACCACCTCAAAACTCGAACAATTATGTATGTGTAATATTGTAAGTGCTTTTGTAAGTGTATTTTTGGGGGTCTGAAACGGACTAACCTACTTTACATTATTTCTTATGGGAACAAATTCATTCGGTAATGGCACTTGAACAGCCTTCTGGAATGAATTATGGCCGAAACTCGGGGGTCCACTGTATTACTAATGAAAAAATTTTTAAGTATAATACCAATTAGAGTAGCTTTTATGCTCTGAGTATGTTATAAATTGGTGGGAAATGGGTAGAATGGTAAACATAATGCACATTAATTATTTTGCTCTTCTTATAATACCCACTTTGTTACTAATCCTTTCTGGTTTACTAACAAAGTGTGCACACATTTTTTACGAGATGTAAATTTTAGGCATAAGACCAAAGATATTCATTCTACAGTGCTGATGTTTTTATATAAATTTTTATTTTTTTAGCAATACAATTGTAACTGAAATATGGCAAGTATCTTACTTTTTCATTGTTTATTGTCACTCCTATACAGTAAATTACTTGTTAATATTTTGTTTTTGACAGGTACTGGTGAAATTAAATGGAACTTTATTCATGGCTTATTTGAAAATGCAATCTATGGTGGACGTATAGACAATGTATGGGATTTGCGAATTCTTACTGCATACCTATATACCTTCTTTACAAGTGATGTTATTGGTGGACGCAAACTTTCTCATAATCAGTTGGCACAGAACATGGTTCTGCCAACTACTGTTAATTATCAGGTAAAATAAAATGTTGACAAATAGTTTTATTCGATAAATTCAGTACCAATGATTTAAAAATATATGGAATCATTTTTTTATTTCACAAAGAATATTGATTCATCTGGAAGATTACATGTCAGAATACAAATATGCAAATTTCCAAGCATGTATGTAGTCTGTTAGTTAAATATTTAAATTCACTTAAAAATCTGTGCTGCCCTGTGTGAGGCTTAAAAACACCAGCACCTATTTAGTCTTTGTGATGCCGTACCAGTAGTTTCTAATACCCCACATATTTATAATAATCACTTCTTTTAACTTAAATGACAACAGATGAAATTAATGGAAGACAATCATGTGATTGATTGATTTTTAGAGTAAAACTGGAGAAGCACAAAAATGGAGAAAGAAGAGCCATGTTCTAGTTGCTTTACTACTTGTATCACATCATAAATCAAAGAATCATGCCTAGAAGGCATTACTAACCACACATGTATTCTGCAATTGAAAAATATACAGTACTTCAATATAATTTTGTATAAAATATAGTTTATTTAATCGTATTAAATCATATATACAAGAAAAAATTATTTTACATCAGCTTTAAACATATGAAGTAAGGTTAAAAATCCTTCATTATCATTATTGTTAATTGATTCTTCACAGGACTTCACTGCTCTTATCAGAAGTCTACCTGAAGAAGATGATCCAGCTTATTTTGGTCTCCCAGCTAATATTGAAAGATCTTGGCAGCGTATTGTCAGCTCGCAAGTCATTGCTCAGCTCAAGGGTGGGTGGTTACTGTAAATGCTTTTTTATTCAAACAGTTTCACACTCCAAATAAAAAAGGGTAGCCAGATTAATTTAATCATGTAGTATTTAATTCTGTCATGTAGTTGTTGTACTCGTAGAATAAAACCATGTGATGTGTCATTTTTCCAGATACAGTGGTCCCCCGAGTAACGAAAAAAATTCATCCCAGAAGCCTGCTGAAGTGCCATTACCGAACGAATTTACTCCCTTAAGGAATAATGTCACGTAGGTTAGTCTATTTCAGGCCCCCAAAAATACACTTCCACAAGCACTTACAATATTATACTTACATAATTGTACGATTTCCGGGGTGTTCATTACTCGGGGGACCACTGTATTTTATAGAACAAACATTTTTATATTTCCCAGAGTATATCCTTGGAATTTACAACTTGGCCATGAGCTAATTTCAAGTATTTGCAGTATTTTATATGAATATCTCACAAATAAACTTAAGTACAGTGGTACCTCAGGATACGAACTTAATTCATTCCAGAAGGCTGTTCGAGTGCCGATACCGAACGAATTTGTTCCCATAAGGAATAATGTAAATTAGATTAATCCGTTTCAGACCCACAAAAATACACTTACAAAAGCACTTACACAATTGTTCAAGTTTTAAGCTGTTCGTATCCCGAGGTACCACTGTATTTGTGGATCCCGAGTGAGTATTAAGGTTCCTCTCTAATGCTCACTAGGATGGTACAGTATCACATGACTGGAGGATCATTATTATACTGAACACTTAACTCAGTCCTTCATCATTCGCCTTGGGTTCTCTGTTCTGCAGAAATGATGCATCCTGGCTACATGAATACTAGTCATATGCATATTACAACACAAGAAACCATACAGTACCAGTTATATCAGGCATTTCATAATGGTTGGGAGTTGATAATGGTCCAGGATGGACCAAAACATCGTCCAAAGTTTCTTCTCCAAACTGTATGTTGTGAATTGTTCCAGCCACAGTATTGAGACTTATTTTTCTTTATCAGGCATTGATACTGGTTTGGCTTTGTTCACCTACATCTCTGAAACATTATGATCACCATGGTCTAAGGTTCACATTGTGTCATCAGGAATATCTAAAGAGACTCAGAGTAGTTCAAAGATAAAAAGTAAAAACATATACATACAGTAAATGAATTGATAAAGACATTACTGTTATTGACTATGCAATGCAGTATTATTATTCACAGCACCGTAAGTATAATAAGTGATGAAACTTATTGGAATATTCTTCACACACAAAATATATTAAAAACACATGCACTCACAAATAATAAAATTCAAGATTTAGCAGCTTCACTTACATCAAGCTAATGGTCGACTTTCAGGGTCAACTCACAGCCAAGTATATATTATATACTATATTGGGACTCTTTCACAGTCTATAATTACCACATGTTGCAGCAAGGAAGCTGAAGGCAGTGAAGATGTTGTGTCTGAGGGCAATGTGTGGTGTGAATATTATGCAGAGGATTTGTAGCTTAGAGATTAGGAGGTGCAGGGATACTAAAAGTATTATCCAGAGAGCTGAAGAGGGGTTGTTGAGGTGATTTAGACATTTATAGAGGATGGAACAAAATAGGATGATTTGGAAGGCATTTATGGCACATCACCATGAACAATGAATGGAAGCAGCAGTTGGTGGCACATCACCATGAAAATTGAGTGGAGGTAGCAGTTTGTGGCATGTCATGATGAACAGTGAGTGGAGGCAGCAGTTTGTGGCACATCACCTTGAACAATGAATGGAGGCAGCATTTTTTCTTTCTTTCTTTCTTTCAACACGTCGGCCGTTTCCCACCGAGGCAGGGTGGCCCAAAAGGAAAAACGAAAGTTTCTCCTTTTACATTTAGTAATATACAGGAGAAGGGGTTACTAGCCCTTTACTCCCGGCATTTTAGTCGCTTCTTACGACACGCATGGCTTACGGAGGAAGAATTCTATTCCACTTCCCCATGGAGATAAGAGGAAATAAGAACAAGAACTAGTAAGAAATTAGAAGAAAACCCAGAGGGGTGTGTATATATATGATTGTACATGAATGTGTAGTATGATCTAAGTGTAAGTAGAAGTAGCAAGATGTACCTGAAATCTTGCATGTTTATGAGACAGAAAAAAGACACCAGCAATCCTACCATCATATAAAACAATTACAGGCTTTCGTTTTACACTCACTTGGCAGGACGGTAGTACCTCCCTGGGTGGTTGCTGTCTACCAGCCTACTACCTAGGC
This sequence comes from Cherax destructor, assembly GCA_009830355.1. Classification (NCBI taxonomy): domain Eukaryota; kingdom Metazoa; phylum Arthropoda; class Malacostraca; order Decapoda; family Parastacidae; genus Cherax; species Cherax destructor. The sequence continues at coordinate 47,852 of WNWK01009533.1, forward strand.
ACAGTAATAATATACAAAAGCATTTTTTCATGGGCACATATAAATTACAAAAACAAAATATAAGGGAGATGCAGTACAAGTAAAAACACAAAGAAGTAAACTGTATTTTAATTAACAAAAAAGTAAACCATTTAAGTGTGTCATAGCCTACAAATGCAGTACATAATATGTACTACATTTCCAACACTGTTTTCTTGCATGATCATATGTCATATTCTGGTTCTATTTGCATAGATAATAATTTTTTTTAACAGGTCGGCCGTTTCCTACCGAGGCAGGGTGACCCAAAAAGGAACAAAAAACCCAAAAAGAAGGAAAAACCCCTAAAGAAAGAAAAAACTCATCATCATTCAACACTTTCACCATCATTCATACATAATCACTGTTTTTGGAGAGGCGCTCAATTACAACAGTTTAGATGTCACTCCAAACAGGCAATATCACAAACCCCTCCTTTAAAGTGCAAGCATTGTACTTCCCATTTCCAGGACTCAAGTCCGGTTAACTGGTTTCCCTGAATCTCTTCACAAAATATTACCCTGCTCACACTCCAACAGCTTGTCAGGTCCCAAAAACCATTCGTTTCCATTCACTCCTATCTAACACGCTCACACATGCTTGCTGGAAGTCCAAGCCCCTCACCCACAAAACCTCCTTTACCCCCTAACTCCAACCTTTCCTAGGACAACCCCTACCCCGCCTTCCTTCCACTACAGATTTATACGCTCTCCAAGTCATTCTATTTTGTTCCATCCTCTCTAAATGATCAAACCACCTCAACAACCCCTCTTCAGCCCTCTGACTAATACCTTTAGTAACTCCACACCTCCTCCAAATTTCCATACTACGAATTCTCTGCATAATATTTACACCACACATTGCCCTTAGACATGACATCTCCACTGCCTCCAGCCTCCTTCTTGCTGAAACATTTACAACCCATGCTTCACACCCATATAAGAGTGTTGGTACCACTATACTCTCGTACATTCCCTTCTACTGAGAAGTCAACTCCCAAATATCTAAAAACATTCACTTCTTCCATAATCCCTCTCTCCAATGTGATATCCAATTTTTCTTTATTTAAATCATTTGATACCCTCATCACCTTACTCTTATCTATGTTCACTTTCAACTTTCTTCCTTTACACACCCTCCCAAACTCGTCCACAAACCTTTTTAACTTTTCTTTAGAATCTCCCAAAAGCACAGTATCACCAGCAAAAAGTAACTCTTAACTCCCATTTTGTATTTGATTGACCATAATTTAATCCCACCCCTCTCCCTAACACCCTAGCATTTACTTCTTTTACAACCCCATCTATAAATATGTTAAACAACCATGGTGACATTACACATTCCTGTCTAATGCCTACTTTTACTGGGAAATAATCTTTCTCTCTCTCCTACACACCTTAACCTGAGCCTAACTGTCCTCATAAAAACTCTTTACAGCATTTAGTAACTTACTATCTATTCTATACACTTACAACATCTGCCACATTGCTCCCATATCCACCCTATTATATGCCTTTTCTAAGTCCATAAATGCAATGAAAACTTCCCTACCTTTATCTAAATACTGTTCACTTGTATGCTTCAATGTAAACACTTGATCTACACATCTACCCATTCTAAAGCCTCCTTGTTCATCTGCAATCCTGCTCTCTGTCTTACCTCTCATTCTTCCATTAATAACCCTACCATACACTTTACCTGGTACAGTATACTCAGTAAACTTATTCTCCTGTAATTTTTGCAATCTCTTTTGTTCCCCTTCCATTTATATAAAGGAACTATACTCACTCTCTGCCAATCCCTAGGTACCTTCCCCTCTTTCATACATTTATTGAACAAAAATACCAACCACTCCAACACTAAATCATCCCCTGCTTTTAACATTTCTGTCATGATCTCATTAGTTCCAGCTGCTTTACCCCCTTTCATTCTGTAATGCCTCGTGCACCTCCCTCATACTCACATCCTGCTCATCTTCACTCCTAAGAGATGTTTTACATATTAATAATGTATATGCTGTAATATAATACTGACATTTTTTCACTTAGTTTTGATGAGGTCGCCAGAGCTAGCAAGTCGCTTTGACCGTGAAAAGTGGCATTCCCAGTTGTCACCAGTGTTGAATTTATGGAAGAAATTAAATCAGGTACTTTACTTATACTGTTACAGGACATAAGATATACGTGCATATGTGAAATAATACTACCCTGGAACCTGAAAGAAATTAGTTATTTGCTGTTTGTTACATAGTGGAGTCACTAATAATTTTTTTCTTCATAGGGTGCTAATCTCATTCAAGCCAAAGTTTCTGTACCAGGCTCATCATCCGAGTCCCCAGTCAAGGCATTCATACAGCTGGAATATTTTTCTGTGGTCAGTATTGTCCAGACAGTCCATCGGTCTCTAGCCCAGCTCTCTAAAGTTATTCGTGGAACTCTTCTCCTTACTACAAGTGTCCAAGAGCTTGCAGACTCTCTCCTGAGGCAAGAGGTCAGTGCAGAAGTCTTGGGTTTTTTCAAACTTCATATTGTGTGTTTCTGTATTGTCTTGAGTCAAGCATTGGTTTACTGATCATTTTTCTTGGATGAAATGCTACATACATGTACATCTGTGGGCTGGATATGGTAGGATGACACTTGGCCAATATGACATAATCTAAAACAAAAGGGAATTAATAACAGTAAGACAACAGTAGTAATTTTTAATTTTCAGTTACAATACATATTATCAAAGATACGCTATTATGTGCCACAATCAGCTCTCCTTGCACTATACCTGGAGTCTACCTGGAGAGAATTCCAGGGGTCAACGCCCCCGCGGCTCAGTCTGTGACCAGGCCTCCTGTTGGACCAGAGACTGATCAACCAGGCTGTTACTGCTGGCCGCACGCAGTCCAACGTACGAACCACAGCCCGGCTGATCAGGTACCGACTTGAGGTGCCTGTCCAGTGCCTGCTTGAAGACAGCCAGGGGTTTGTTGGTAATCCCCCTGATGTATGCTGGGAGGCAGTTGAACAATCTTGGGCCCCTGACACTTATTGTGTTGTCCCTCAACGTGCTAGTGGCACCCCTACTCTTCATTGGGGGGATGTTACATCGCCTGCCGAGTCTTTTGCTTTCGTAGGGAGTGATTTTTGTGTGCAAGTTTGGTACTAAGCCCTCGAGAATTTTCCATGTGTATATAATAATGTATCTCTCCCGCCTGCGTTCTAGAGAGTACAGGTTTAGGAACTTCAAGCGTTCCCAGTAGTTGAGGTGGTTTATCGCACTTATGCGTGCGGTGAAGGTTCTCTGCACATTTTCAAGGTCAGCAATTTCACCCGCCTTGAAAGGTGCAGTTAGTGTGCAGCAATATTCCAGCCTAGATAGAACAAGCGATCTGTAAAGTGTCAACATGGGCTTGGCATCCCTGGTTTTGAAGGTTCTCATTATCCATCCTGTCATTTTTCGAGCAGATGCAATTGCTACTTTGTTATGGTCCTTGAAGGTGAGATCCTCTGACATGATCACTCCCAGGTATTTGACATTAGTTTTTCGCTCTATTGTGTGGTTGGAATTAGTTTTGTACTCCGATGAGATTTTAATTTCTTCACGTTTTCCGTATCTGAGTAATTGAAATTTCTCATCATTGAACTTCATATTGTTTTCTGCAGCCCATTTAAAGATTTGGTTTATGTCTGCTTGGAGTCTTGCAGTGTCTTCAACGGTGGACACTGTCATACAGATTCAGGTGTCATCTGCAAAGGAAGACACAGCACTGTGGCTTATATCCCTGTCAATGTCTGATATGAGGATGAGGAATAGGATGGGAGCAAGTACTGTGCCTTGTGGAACAGAGCTTTACACAGTAGCTGCCTCAGACTTTACTCTGTTGACTACTACTCTTTGTGTTCTACATGTTAGGAAATTATAGATCCATCTACCAACTTTTCCTGTTATTCCATTATCACGCATTTTGTGTGCTATTACACCATGGTCACACTTGTCAAAGGCTTTTGCAAAATCACTTATCTACCCTTATCTCACCTATGGAATCTGTGCATGGGGATCAGCAACATTAAATCACCTTAGACCACTCATAACACAACAAAAGGCTGCAGTCAGAATGATAACAAATTCCCACTCTAGACAGCATACTCCACCAATATTCAAAAGTCTAAAACTACTCACCGTAAAGAACATTCATACTTATTCTTGTGCCTACTACATATATAAAACTTTACACTCTAATATAAACCCTCCGCTCAAAATTCTCCTCACCAACTTTAATAGGACCCATGACCACAACACAAGACACAGATCACTTTTTGATATACCCCGAGTTCATATCAACCTATGTAAAAATTCTATGCACATAAAGGGCCCCAGAATCTGGAATTCATTACCAGTAAATATTAAGATAACCTTGTCTGAAAATCAATTTAAGACTCAACTCAAAAACCACCTACTCACCCAAAACTAAATAATCATACTATAAACTACTTTGAAAAATGCTCATTATTACTTTCCTATAAGATAATTTCAATTTTTAATAATATGTTACTATTATGTTACCCCCTACTCACCCAAAACTAAATACTCATACTATAAGTTAATGTCAAAAATGCTCAATGTTATTTTCCTTAAGATAATCTCAATTTCATATTACCATTCGAGAATCTAAACACCTGTTACAATCTAATATCATCATATAATAATTTTAACAGTATAATATCATATTGTAATTTGAAAACAAATTTTAACTAGAATAAACTCAATAAATTGCTCTAATATTATGTACATAGTCTTTAAGTTACTAGATTAAGCTGCCCCTAATGCCATGGCATGTCAGTGGCTCTCCTTGCACTCAGTTTATATTGTAACTACCAATACCTATGTAATCTGCAATGAAATAAAATAAATTTACTTTAATGAATGACACATCAAGCTGGGCTCCCAAAAGTATTGAACATAAGAGGTGACTAAAATGCTGGGAGCAAGGGGCTAGTAACCCCTTCTCCTGTATGTTACTAAAGTTAAAAAGAGAAACTTTCATTTTTCTTTTCTGGGTCACTCTGCTTCAGTGGGATACAGCCGGTTTGTTGAAAGAAAGAAGATAATAAGAATAATAATAATTACAATATTAATAATATAATAATAATAATAATAATATTTTTATTTCTATGCATGTTACAAGTGTACAATGTTATTGGTAGTTACAATTATAAAACTGTAATGCAAGGAGAGCCACTGGCATGCCATGGCATTAGGGGCAGTTTATTCTAGAGACTTATTCACTAAGTACTTAATGCTAAAGAAATTGATTGAGTTTATTCTAGTTCTGTATTATTTAAATTATAATATGGTTATACATACTATTAAAAGACAATACAAGAGAAATTGGTTGAGTTTAATCTAGTTGTATAATTTATTTCAAGTTACAGTATGTTGATGCTATACTAGTATAATAACAATACTAGAATTTTTTTTAGAGTTTCTTCTAGATATATATTTTATTTCAAATTAAGAAAATGATGATACTATAAGATTTTAAATGACAATATGATGATATGAAATTGCAACAAGTGTTAAGGAGGATGAACATATCAAATTGAGATCATCTTAAGTAAAATAATACAGTGGTACCCCGACTTACGATGGTCCCCAAACACACCCTTTTATGTAAGTTTATTTTTTTAAATGTTTTTCTAAGTGTAATTTTGGGGGTCTAAAAGGACTAGTCTATTTTACATCATTTCTTATGGAGATAAATCGTTTGGTAATGGCACTTGAACAGCATTCTGGAATGAAAAAATATCGTAAGTCGGGGTACCACTGTATTGGGTTTGAAAGTTTGTTACAGTATGAGTAGTATTTAGTATAGGGTGAGTAGGTGATTTTTGAGAAGAGTCTTGAATTGATTTTCCGACAAGGTTAACTTGATATTTACTGGTAATGAATTCCAGATTCTGGGGCCCTTTATGTGCATAGAATTTTTACATTGGTTAGTATGGACTCGGGGTATGTCAAATAGTGATCTGTGTCTTGTGTCATGTTCGTGGGACCTATTAAAGTTGTTGAGGAGAATTCTGAGCGCAGGGTTGATATTAGCATGTAGAGTTTTATGTAGTATGTAGAAGGCACATGAATAGGTATGAATATTTTTTATGGTGAGTAGAGTTTTATGTATGTAGAAGGCACATGAATAGGTATGAATATTTTTTATGGTGAGTAGTTTTAAGGTTCTGAATATAGGTGGAGTATGCTGTCTAGAGTGGGAATTTGTTATCATCCTGACTGCAGCCTTTTGCTGGGTTATGAGTGGTCTTAGGTGATTTAATGTTGTTGAGCCCCATGCACAGATTCCATAGGTGAGATAAGGGTAGATAAGAGAATGATATAGTGCAATGAGAGCTGGTTGAGGCACATAATAGCGTATCTTAGATAATATACCTACTGTCCTTGAGATTTTCTTGGAAATTTGTTGTATGTGTGTTTGGAATTTAAGACTACTGTCAAGGTGGATTCCTAGGAATTTTCCCTCTGTGAGCCTTGTGATGGGTGAACCATTTAGCGTTATGTTAAGTGGAACATTTGCAGCTTTGTTTCCAAACTGAATGTAGTAGGTCTTGTCCGTATTGAGAGTAAGCTTATTTGTCATCATCCATGTTGATGTAATATAATTTTCTATACATAAAACATATGGTGTATTTGTTAGGAATTTGAAAAAGTCGAACTCCCAGATTCCCAGCTTTACATTTGTAGAAATTCCACAAATCTAGAATTTATAACGAACACAAAATGATATCTTCAGAATGACCCACAAACAACCCAAAATAGAATTCTGGGATTTAAAGAGGGTATACAGTGTTTGTTGTTAAAGTATGCCAGCCCCCATTTCAAACCATGACCACAAAATAGATCATCCCCTGCACTATAGGACATCCTTCAACCATCTTAGGAAGCGATTAACACACATTCTTAAAGGCTTCATGGGGTAAATTTCCTCACAACTTGAGGATGGCAACCTCCTGGAGTGGGCCGATATCCTTGTCCTAGTAGATCTCTTTATCATAGCCCAGAGACACTCATTGGGGAGGGGTTTAAATCTGGAGAATTTTCTAGCCAGTCATCAAAGTAGGGTACCTCACAGTCATGAAGCCAATGAACAACAGATTTCATAGTGTGGCACCACACTGCATAAAAGATTTAAGCAAATAATGACAGAAATTCTAGGTACAGTGGACCCCCGCCTAACGAGCAAAATTCATTCCAGAAGCCTGCTCAAGTGCCATTACCGAACGAATTTACTTCCTTAAGAAATAATGTCACGTAGGTTAGTCTATTTCAGACCCCCAAAAATACACTTCCACAAGCACTTACAATATTATACTTACATAATTGTACGATTTCCGGGGTGCTCGTTAGGCAGGGGTCCACTGTATTTTATTACAGCGAATGTTATGCAGACATATTTCTAGGCTTCCATGGACGTGTTTTTGGTTTGGGTCTATCATCAACACAGTCCTCAAGGAGCTAACATACCTGTGTTCACACAAATTGATGGCTTCTACTATTTCCTTCATTTGATAACCTAATGTAATCCAATGACCTGTGTGGTTAACTCTTGAGTCATCGACTTAACTCCTGCCCACATTAATTCATCGGTAGTTAGTAATGTCCGACAAACTTGGAACTCAAGACCACATGGCACAGAGGGTTCATGGACACAAATCTGTCCACCAAAAAGCATAGAAGACACTGATGATGCAGCCAGTTTTAAGGTAATCATGAAACATCCACCTGTAAGTTGCCAGACCAGCATAAATTTTAGTATCACTGAAACACCTACCAGAGTAGGGTATTACCCTAATGACAAGCATTGTATGAAAAAACTGGTTTAGTGGAGCAAACTGCAAAGTTTGGAAAGATACTTAAGTAAGAATGGTTTGTTGAGAGTTGAATTTATTTACCATGAGCCAGTAGGCTCTCTACAGTGCTCTTCTATTAATGTTTTTATGTTTTTAAGTTCTTATATAAGCTAAAGGTGATAGATTTTCAGTGGGGAGAAATAAATGAGATTAGGTCAGGTTTATCTGAGAGAGTTAATGTTGAATGTTCAGTTTTGGTAGAAAAAGACTGAATGCAAATGTATAAATTCAGGGATTATGTGGATTAAGATAAGAATTGGATGCAAAAAGTGAGTTATATTAAGTGTTTATATACCTGAAATAGAGAGGGGTGTAGAGGAGAGAGAAAGAGATTTGAGTAGATGTTAAATGAGTGTTTAGGTAGTTTTGAACCAAGGGAGAAAGTAATTATGGTGGGGGACCTAAATGCTAAAGTGGGAGAAACTGTTGTAGAGGGCATAGTAGGTAAGTTTGGGGTGCCAAGAGTAAATGATAATGAGGGGCTTTTAATTGAACTTTGTATATAAGCTGTTGTATCTGAGTGCCTCTGCAAAGACAGTGACATCGTGAGTATGAGTGATGGTGAAAGTGTTGAATGATGATGAACGTTTTTTCTTTCTTTTTGGGTATTTTAAGAAAAAGAGGATATGGAAATTTGATATAAGGTGTAATGACAGCAGTTTATTAGACTAAGTATTTGTAGATAAAAGGTTGATGGGTAGATGCCTATATGTGCATATTTTTAGAGAGGCAGCAGATATATCAGGTCACTGTTTAGTTGCAGCTACAGTGAGAGTAAGAGGTAGCTGGGTTACAAGGAGACTGTCATCAGAGGAAGAGAGAAGTGAAAAATTAAAGGAGGTAGTTAGGGTAAGTCTCCATGGGGAAGTGGAACAGAATTCTTCCTCCATAAGCCATGCGTGTCGTAAGAGGCGACTAAAATGCCGGGAGCATGGGGCTAGTTACCCCTTTTCCTGTATACATTACTAAAGTTAAAAAGAGAAACTTTTGTTTTTCTTTTTGGGCTACCCTGCCTCGGTGGGATACGGCCGGTTTGTTGAAAGAAGAAGTTAGGGTAAGATATAAGCAACTGTTGGAAGAAAGATGGGCTAGGGAGAGTATATATAATGAGTAGGAGATCAAAAGGGTATGGGGTAGATTTAAAAATAGTGTTAAAGTGTACAGCAGATATAGGAGGGTGGGTGTGGGAGGAAAGAGGAGTGATTGGTGGAATCATTAGCTAAAGATAGTGGTAAAGGAAAAAAAAGTTTATAAAGAAGAAGTGATATGAGGAGGGTGGAGTATATGGAGAGTAAAAGATAGCCAAAGAGAATGGTGAGGAACTGCAAAAGGAAAGCAAATGATAGAGTGGGTGAGGATAGAAGGAATATTTTGAGGTGCTGTTAAATATTGATGAAGAGAGGGAGGCATGCATTGGACAGGGAGGTATAACATCTGTTAGGATTGTGAGAAATAAAGAATAAGAATTCCAGATCTTGGGGTCCTTTATGTGCATTGCATTTTTGCATAGGGTTAGACAGACATGAAGGATGTTGAAAAAGAGTTTTATGCCTTGTGTTGTGCCTGTGTGTTCTGTTGTACCTATCAAAAGCTTGAGAGGAGTGTTTATATTGGAGTTTAATGTTCTGTATATGTAGTAGGCACAGTAATATGAGTGCATATTTTGTATACTAAGTTTAAACTCTTGAAGACCAGAGGGGTGTGTTGTCTGGCACAGGAATGGATGATCATCTGCACTACAGCTTTTTGTTGGGTTATTAAAGGTTTAAGGTGATTAGTCATAGTAGATCCCCACGCATAAATATCATAGGTGAGATAAGGGTTGATTAGAGAGTGATATAGTGTAATAAGTACCATTTGGGGTACATAGTACCATACCTTAGAAAGAATGCCTACTACTTTAGAGACCTTCTTGGCTATATGTTGGATTGAGGGTTGATTTTGTAGACTAGTGTTGTGTGTGAGCAGGAACTACCTAGCATGGTCACTAGACCTACTGCAGTGCTAATCTTTTCTTTTGTTCTTCAGTATAGGGATTACAGTTTATAGATTTCATCCTTCAGAAATATTACCCACAAATAAATCAGTACCCTACTTTTTTGCCACAACAAATTGGTGTTAACAGTATCAACCTATATGCTTGAGTATATACATAATGTAAGTTATGTTGTAATAATTTTTACCTAATAAAATATTAAAAAAAATTTGGTGAATTTGGAGGTATATGGAACCTAACACTTTTTTCCCCTATATTCATTATTTCACACAATGCTATTTTACATTGTGCTCCAATTTTCAGGAACTTTTGCAGTCTAGAATAGTTTGAAATTCCTTTCAGAGCTTGAATACTGTATATATAAATGAAACTGTAATGGTGAATATATGATTTCACTTGTAATGCTATGAAGAGATAGAGATAATGTAATTACATTCAAAATAACTTTTTTTTTTCTTTTAAAGAATTAGTCATTAGACTTTTTAACTGCTGTGCAGTAATAACTTTGCCCAGCTCCTACCATATAATTGTTTAAATGATATTGGTACTGCAGAAGAGAAATATACATTTGGTTTATGTATATTTTGAAGCTTTTTGGTTACAGTGAAACCAATATAAAAATTTAGTCTTCTTTGTAATATTTTGTAGACTCCTGGCAGTTGGCAGAAAATGTGGGAAGGACCAGAGGACCCATTGGATTATTTAAGAAGCATTGTAAGACGTGCACTGGGTATTGGAAAATGGCTAGCTAAAAGTGATCAGAACAGCCTTCTCAAAGAAGCACTGGACCTTTCTGAGCTCCTGCATCCAGCCACTTTTTTAAATGCTCTTCGTCAACAAACTGCAAGGTTTGAGATATTTGTTAAGGTCATTTTTTTCTGACAAGCTTATTGATATAAACATAAGTTGAGGTTTTTAACACTTTGACTGTCGCAACCCCTAATCCTGAGGTGTCTCCTGTTGTCACAAAATTTTCGAAAAAAAAAAAAATTCTTATGAAATGATAAAGAATCTTTTCCCGATGGTAATGACACCAAAAGTATGAAATTTGATGGAAAACCTACGGAATTACGCTCCGCGAAGTAAGTGATCTCGGCGATATATACGCATCGGCAATTTCGCCGACTTTGAGCCCTATTTTCAGCTAATTCCATTGCTCCAGTCGACCAAACTCATAGCTATTTCTTTAGAACTCCATTTGTTCTATTGATTGAGTACAAGAAACCACCAATTTACTGATTTCAACTACCCAATAAAGTGGTCAGAAATTGGCAATTTGGCCAATTTCATGCAAAATAAAAAAGTTGTCAATTTCAAAATAGGGTCCAGAATAAACAATGCAGACATTCCTGGCATTAAAATAAGATGTTATCTGCTCATTAGTCACGTCTTTAGGCCCCTCTTATATTACTCTTGCTTTCTATTTTGATTTTTTATTCACACAAAAATTAGAAGATTTACGTTATGCAGACTATTGCATTATTGTAAAAATAGTATAAATAATATCAGTGCCCTTGTGAAACAATATTAGACTCACCAGTTGATGTGTATTGGACGCGTGGCGTGATTTGTTTACTCTTGAACATTGACAAAAATCAAACATTTCCCCTACTTTGAGCTCAATTTCAAAGTCGTTTTCATCATGAAACTAATTAAAATCATCTCTATTTCTGTAGTATGTTTTCCATTCTATCAAATGAGACCACGAAAAAGAGAATACAACCATAAATACTATACGAAAATACACCTCAAAGTCTGCGTTTTAATCCAAAAACATGGTCGGAGTTTTTTTTCTCATTATGCACTGCGTGCTGCAGGATTTTTTTTATACAGTGCACACTGACCACACAGACCCATTCTCTCATATGTGGGCCTACCAGCTTTCTCCCGCTTGATTTGAAACCGCTAGAATTTTTGAGTATATATATGTCCGAAACAGTGGCTCGTAAGACGTATATATACGACCAAAACAGTCAAAGGGTTAAGTAATTCTACTTAACATATCTAACTTTCAGGGAATATGGAACTTCAATGGATAATCTGGAATTTGTTACCTCCTGGTCACGTGGTGGAATTCCTGATGCTAAGGTTGCTATGAAATGGTGCGGACTCCAGATGGAGGGTGCCACTTTTGATGGATCTCGATTAATGCATAACTCTCATGATTCTCCCAGCATTACTGTTGCGCCTTTGTGCACAGTAGCATGGATGCCAAAGGTGAGCAAATTACATTTATCTATAAATGCATACTATATGTACAGTGGAACCTCGGTTTTTGTTTTTAATTCGTTCCAGAAAGTCTGACGAAAACTGAAGCAATATTTCCCATAAGAAATGTAATGTAAATCCAATTAATCTGTTCCAGACACCCAAAAGTATTAACAAAAAATACATTTTATATAAAATAACTATAGTTTTACATACAGAAAACAATGAGAAATAAATATAAAGGACTAATGAAATGGATAAATGAACATTTAACATAACTTTTACCTTTATTGAAGACTCTTGTTGGCGTGTGGAAGACGGCAAGGAGGGGAGAGGGAGGAGAGGTTATTGTTTGGAAGGGGAAGCCCCTTCCATAAGGACTTCAGGTATCAAGTCCCTATCCGGGGTTACTTCCCTTCTTTGTCTTTTACTGGCACAAGGACAAGCTTGAGAGTCACTGGACCCCTGTCACACAAAAAATCTGTCCAGAGAGGTCTGTTTCTGGCATCTCTTTAAGATTTGCCTAAAATGGGACAAGGCATTGTCATTGAACATGTTGCAGACACGACTTGCAACAGCTTTGTTAGGGTGATATTTCTCCACAAAACTTTGCAACTCACTCCACTTTGCACATATGTCCTCAATCACTGAAGAAGGGACATTCTTCCCTCTCTCTTCCTCCTCTGAAGCAGTTTCCTCAGCTGTGATCTGTTGCTGTTCCAGTTGAAGGTGCTGCAGCTCCAGTGGTTAGCTCTTCCCTGTGGTCGTCCACCAACTCTTCCACATCCTGGGCACTCACATCCAACTCCATTGACTCACCCAAAGGCATTCGGAACTTTCTTTGACTCCATGGTGGCTTATTTAGCAGTCACACTCAATAAACAAGCACAAAAAACAATGGATTATTACGAAATGTTTCGTATGAACGCGCAGGGTAATGTTCACTCAACGAGAAACAAAGCCAGACTGACTCAGAACGCGTGCGTGGCATGCTTTGTGTGGGCGCGGGCAGGTGGACACATTCGGTACGGTGGAGGAAAACCGAGGTGATGAACAAAAACTGGGGCAAAATGTTGACGAAAAAAGTTGTCGAAAACCAAATTCGACAAAAACCATGGCAAACGAAAACCAAGGTTCCACTGTACTATTAATATGTAAAAATTAAAGTTGAAATAGTTATCATGGTTACTTCTCACAGTAGTTATCAATGAGATTTAGTTTAATTTAAAATTGTATAATTTGTATAATCCAGTGACTCAAATGCCTTACTGAAGAAAGTTAGTAAATTTGTTAGTCAAGAATGACCACTTGTGAATCAATGTGGTGACTCAGTCAAATTATGTTCATCAGGTTGACTTCTAATTATATTGGCTATTACTGATTCTAATAATTTGCGTACTATGTATAGTGGTACCTCGGTTAACGATGGTCCCCAAACTCGCCCTTTTATGTAAGTTTATTTTTTTAAATGCTTTTGTAAGTGTATTTTTGGGGGTCTAAAAGGACTAGTCTATTTTACATTATTCCTTATGGGGATAAATTCGTTTGGTAATGGCACTTGAACAGCATTCTGGAATGAAAAAATATCGTTAACCGAGGTACCACTGTATTTAGATTAGGCTTATTGGGTGGTAATTCAGTGGTAGAGAGTTATTTCCAGTTTTGTAGACTGAATTATAATAATAAATAAATAATAAATGTTTATTTCCTTGCAAAGCTTACAATGTGTGGTTTACATATTTCAAAATGTTAATTACAAGGATGGCCTCTAGCATGCCTAGGCATTTTGGGCAGACTAATCTTAATTCTTACTGTAAAGTAAAAGGACACAAGTGCAACTAATGTGACATTTTATTGTGGCAACGTTTTGCTCTCCAGGAGCTTTAATCAACTTGCACATGAGTAAAAGGTTATAAAAGCTATTACTACTTGGGTAGCATAAAAATAGGTTAGACAAATATTTCTGTTGGTGATTGGATCTGAGAAGGTCTGTTTCAGTTTTCCTCCTCTGTTGTGTTCTTGTGTAGCAGAGACTATGTGATGGCAGGATTTACTCTTTTGAGGAGGATTTTTGCTAATGCTTCAGAGATGATGAAGCTGCCTTTATTTTGCTTGATTGTGTTAGAATTCTTACTCTTAATTGACACAGGTTATTACATTTGTCATCTTCCACACCTCTAGCATGGTACCCTTTTACAGTGATATATTAAATAGGCAAGAAGTTAGCAGCTCACTAGATATTACATCCTGCATTTCTGAAATACTTTGGAAAATAGCTTGTCAAGGTCAAGAGACATATTTTGCCTTAATCTATCCATGTGTTGAATGACCATTTCTTTAATAACTAGGATCTGACAATTTATTTTCTGCAGAGCCTCTAGAATTATTAATTACTGGAATGTAAGTTGTCTTCTTGTGTGAAGACCAACAAGATATAGCTTAAAAATTAAAAATTTAACAATTCCCCTTCCCCTCATTGTCAGTAATTGTCCAGATCTAGTTTTAAGTAAACCCAACTTTTTCCCTAATCTTTATTCTGTACATTTGAAAAGGGTCCTTTTTAGGATTGTCTTGGATTCATTTGCAACTTTAAATTTCATAGTCACTTTTAGCTTTTCATATCCCTTTTTCTGACATCTCTTGTAATATGAACATAATGATGAGGTCAGAGAGGTGTACAACACCCTTTAGGAGTAAGGGAAAGTTGAGTAAAGCAGTGGATAGAATGAAAGGGAGTAAAGCAGCTGGGGTTAAGACAGAAATGTTAAAAGCAGATGAGCATATAGTTTTGGGGTGGTTGGTGCATTTGTTCAATATATACCTGAAAGGGGTAAAGGTACCTAAGGATTGGCAGAAAGTGTGCATAGTTACTTTATTTAAGGGAAAAGGGATACAAGAGAATGTAAGACTTATAGGGAAATAAGCCTGTTGAGTATACAAGGTAAAGTTTATGTTAGAGTTATTGTTGAAAGAATTATGAGTAAGACAGAGTAGGATTGCAAAGAAACAAGGTTTCAAAAGGGTAGGAGATGTGTAGACCAAGCATTTACAATGAAGCACATCAGTGAACAAAACTTGGATAAAGGTAAGGAACTTTCCATTGCATTTAAAGGTTTAGAAAATGCATATGAAATAATGGATAGAGAAGCAATGTGCCAGATGTTTCAAATGTATGGAATAGGTGGTAGGTTACTTAAAGCAGTAAAGAGTTTTTATGTGGATAGCAAGGCTCAGATTAGGGTATATAGGAGAGAGCAGAATTATTTTCCAGTAAAAGTAGGCCTTAAACAGGGATTCACCAGGATGTTGGGGAAAAAAGTAGGATTAAAAGATTGTGAATCTGGTATGGAGTGGGAGTTGTCACTGTTGTTTTTTGCTGATGACAGGGTTTTTTGGGGAGATTCTGAAGAAACATTGCAAAAGTTGGTAAACAAATTTGGGAGAGTACGTGAAAGAAGGAAATTAGCAGTGAGTATAGGAAGAAGCATATGTATAGGCAATGAGAGATTAGATATCAAATTGGAGGGAGGGAGTATGGAGGAGGTGAATGTGTTCAGATATTTGGGAGTAGACTTGACAGTGGATGGTTCTATGAGAGATGAGGTGAACCATACAAATGACAAAGAAAAAAGGTGGGTGATGCATTGAGACATCTATAGAGACAAAGAACTTTATCAACAGAGGCAAAAGGGAAAATGTACCAAAGTAGTGGTACAGTACTGTTGTATGGGTGTAAAGCATGGGTTTTGAATGATGCAGTGAAGAGGCTGGAGGTGGTGGAGATGTCATATTTGAGAACAATGTGTATTGTGGATATTATGCAGAGAATTCGGAGTTTGGAGATTCAGTGGAGGTGTGACGTGACCAAACATATTCAGAGGGCTGTGGAGGGGTTGTTAATTAAAGTGGTTTGGACATTTAGTGAGGACGGGGAAAAATAGGACAAAGAGAGCATATAAATCTGGGGTGAAGTTCCAGAAGGAGGGGTAGGGGTCCTCCTAGGAAACCTTGGAGGGAGGGAGTAAAGGAGGTTTTTTAGTGCTAGGGCTTGGACTTTCAATAAACTCGTATGAAGGCAAGTAGTTTTCATGATTTGATGTGCTGTTGGAGTGTGAGCAAGGTAACATTTATGAAGGGATTCACAGAAACTGGTTAACCAGACTTCAATCCTGGAAGTTGGAAGTAGTGCCTGCACTCTAAGGATGGGTGGGGAATATTGCACTTTGGAGTCATCTAAGCTGTAATGTAAGTGCTGAACATGAATGGTATACAATATCGACAAGATGAAAAATTAGACACATGTGCAACATCTGGGTATCTTTATTGTAACGTTTTGCCATCCAGTGGCTTTATCAGTACAAATTAAAGGACATAATTGGAAGACAGAACTATATAGTACAAAAGATGATGTAATCAGTCCCTCAGCCTTGGAGTTGGTGTGAAGATCACCATAGTCGTAAAGATTCTGGAGTACAGGCAAGAAGGCTGGTGCTTATATACTGGCAACAGGTGAAAAGGGGACGGGTAGCAGATGGTAGGCGGGATTCCCCAGTGGAAGTAGGTCGTACCCGAGGCACGGGTTAGTGGTGGTAGTAGTAGACGTGAAGAAGGTTATGTAGATGTCCTCTGAACCAAGATTCCATGATGTTGCAGTGTCTGACAAGTTGTACATGAATGGTATACAATACTGACAAGATGAAAAATTAGACACATGTGCAACATCTGGGTATCTTTATTGTAGACATTTTGCCATCCAGTGGCGAAACATCTACAATAAAGATACCCAGATGTTGCACATGTGTAATTTTTCATCTTGTCGGTATTGTATACCATTCATGTACAACTTGTCAGACACTGCAACATCATGGAATCTTGGTTCAGAGGACATCTACATAACCTTCTTCACGGCTACTACTACTACTACCACAACTAACCCGTGCATCAGGTATGACCTACTTCCACTGGGGAATCCCGCCTACCAGTGACTATGCCCTCGTCTGCTACCTATTCCCTTTTCACCTGTTGCCAGTATATATGCCCCAGCCTTCTTGCCTGTGTTCCAGAATCTTCACGACTACGGTGCTCTTCACACCAACTCCAAGGCTGAGGGACTGATTAAATAATCTTTTGGTATATAGTTGTCTTCCAATTATGTCCTTGAATTTGTATTGATAAAGCCACTGGATGGCAAAACGTCTACAATAAAGATACCCAGATGTTGCACATGTGTCTAATTTTTCAATGTAAGTGCTCTTCTGGCAAGACAGTGATTGAGTGACAATGAAAGTGTTTTCTTCTTTGTTGGGTCACCTTACCTCTGTGTGATATGGCCGGAGTGATAAAACAAATTATATTCATGGAGCGCTAAACCCACACAGGTCATTATTATAATCAAAGAGAAGCGCTAAACCTCACACAGGTCATACAGTAAATGTAGTTCCCATTTTTAAGAAAGGAAACAGAAACGAGGCACTAAACTATAGACCAGTGTCACTGACGTGTATAGTATGCAAAGTCATGGAGAAGATTATCAGGAAAATTGTGGTAGAGCACCTGGAACGGAACAAGATTATAAATGACAACCAGCACGGATTCAGGGAAGGCAAATCCTGTGTCACAAACCTCCTGAAGTTTTATGACAAGGTAACAGAAGTAAGACACGAAAGAGAAGGGTGGGTTGAGTGCATTTTCTTGGACTGCAAGAAGGCCTTCGATACAGTTCCTCACAAGAGATTAGTGCAAAAGCTAGAGGATCAGGCACGTATAACAGGAAGGGCACTGCAATGGATCAGAGAATATCTGACAGGGAGGCAACAATGAGTCATGGTACGTGATGAGGTATCACAGTGGGCATCTGTGACGAGCGGGGTCCCACAGGGGTCAGTCCTAGGACCAGTGCTATTTTTGGTATATGTGAATGACATGATGGAAGGGATAGACTCAGAAGTGTCCCTGTTTGCAGATGATGTGAAGTTAATGAGGAGAAGTAAATCAGATGAGGATCAGGCAGGACTACAAAGAGACCTAGACAGGCTGGACACGTGGTCCAGCAACTGGCTTTTCGAATTTAACCCTGCTAAATGCAAAGTCATGAAGATCATGGAAGGGTAAAGAAGACTGCAGACAGAGTATAGGCTAGGTGGCCAAAGACTGCAAACCTCACTCAAGGAGAAAGATCTTGGGGTGAGTATAACACCGAGCACATCTCCGGAAGCACACATCAACCAGATAACTGGTGCAGCATATGGGTGCCTGGCAAACCTGAGAATAGCGTTCCGATACCTTAGTAAGGAATCGTTCAAGACACTGTACTACATTGTGTACGTCAGGCTCATATTGGAGTATGCAGCACCAGTTTGGAACCCACACCTGGTCAAGCACGTCAAGAAATTAGAGAAAGTGCAAAGGTTTGCAACAAGGTTAGTTCCGGAGCTAAGGGAAATGGCCTATGAAGAAAGGTTAAGGAAAATCGGCCTGACGACACTGGAGGACAGGAGGGTTAGGGGAGACATGATAACGACATACAAAATACTGCGTGGAATAGTTAAGGTGGACAGAGACAGGCTGTTCCAGAGAGAGGACACAGAAACAAGGGGTCACAATTGGAAGTTGAAGACTCAGACGAGTCAAAGGGATGTTAGGAAGTATTTCTTCAGTCATAGAGTTGTCAGGAAGTGGAATAGTCTAGCAAGTGATGTAGTGGAGGCAGGAACCATACATAGTTTTAAGACGAGGTATGATAAAGCTCATGGAGCAGGGAGAGAGAGGACCTAGTAGCGGTCAGTGAAGAGGCAGTTCCAGGAGCTAAGTCTCGACCCCTGCAACCACAATTAGGTGAGTACAGGACCTGGTGTAATGAAAAGCATTCCAGCTCGATTCAAGGAATTGAAGCACAGATCCAGTTCCGTACATCAAGAGGGCCCCTCACCTGCATCAAGGAACCTCCCTTGAGGGATAATTTAAATAAGATTTGCAGGATGTGAACTGACCCATACTAGGTCACATTCATTCTTTCAGCTACTTAAGACACTTTGCCATAACTTATGATGAGGTGTTACCAGTCCCTTTGAAGACATGCATGAACATGTTTTAAAGCAAAGTCCTTGTTATGTTATTAATTAAATTCTTGAGAAAGTGCTAGACCTTGCCATATATGTTGTTGAATATGACAAAATGGAGATGAATTTTGTAGGTATGAACTGCAAACTCACTGGGCATGGGGCAAGAATGCACTGTTTTACAAAATTCCTAATGCAGGGGCACCATTGTTGTCCCTCACTTCCAGTGGATTGTTAACACAATTCTTCCCCAATTAATATACAGGTACAATATACATTTTTAGTTACAATTACTGTACTTTATCCATTATTATTATACAGTTGTACCTCGGTTAACGATGGTCCCCAAACTCGCCCTTTTATGTAAGTTTATTTTTTTAAATGCTTTTGTAAGTGTATTTTTGGGGGTCTAAAAGGACTAGTCTATTTTACATTATTCCTTATGGGGATAAATTCGTTTGGTAATGGCACTTGAACAACATTCTGGAACGAAAAAATATTCTTAACCGAGGTACCACTGTATTTATTGTTTCTGGCATATAGACTTAGAATGATTCATTCATTCATTCATTCTCCTCTCATTTTCTTTCTTTTCTCTCTCTCTCCAAATTGTACATAATACAATATTTATTAAATTAATCAATATGTTTTCAGGATTTGGGAACTAGAATGTACCACGAAGAACTGCTATCTGTTCCTGTCTATGCTGCCTCTGACCGAGAGCAGTTAGTTGGTAGTATTGACTTACCTTGTCCCTCTCCTCACTACGAGTGGCGTCAAGCTGGTTTAGCTCTCTTCTTGATGACGTAGATTCTCAAAATTTAGTCTAGATTTACTGCACCTTGCTGATTATTTAGGAAGTATTTTCATGTTTGTGAATGTTAGGAGAGTATGCACACAATCTATTGATGAAGGGTATCATTTATAGTATATTACAGCAAGACCTTTCATAGCATGCACCTACATAGCATGTTTCTAACAAAATACTATTCATAATTATATAAAGAAGTATATTAGTATGAGGTTTTTGCTTGAGTTTACATGCCATAAACGTTTTGAAAAAGTGGCTCAGGTAGGCTTAGTACTGCATAAGCTGTAGTGGTCCTCTTAACAGACAACCAATAAGCAATGCTGTCATTGTTATTTGAACATGGCCAAAATTGGCAGTCTTTCCTATAGACAATCTACCTGGCAGGTTAGTTGTAGCCACTGCTGCCATCTTAGAGGAAAGAAATTTATATTTTATCATAATTTGAATATTGACCTTCATTAAAGAACCTCCTGACATCAACCAGCATATCAACAGCATTGCACAACAATGCAACACACACACATATGCAAAGAAATTTGTCTATGTATGTATAAAGATGAATTTACAGTTTGCTTAGTTAACATGACTTGCTGAAATGAACAGGTGACAAAAATTAGTAAAAAATTGACAGTGTTTAGGAGTTAAAAGTACATAACCATGCCAGACCAATGTGAATCACTACATGTTTAATATCACAAAATGTTTAAGATACGTATATCAGAGTATATTATTCTTCATGGGTGATAAGTCAAACGTCATTGATATCGCCTGGAAGTGGGCCATTGGTAATGCTCACAAGGGCAAGATAATATTTGTTATATGGAGAAAACTTTTAGATACCTTCATGTTACCAGGTAAAGAACAATGGCTATTATGATAAAAAATACCTTTTATTTACCAATATCATTGACATATCTACATGCACAGAAACAAGTCTTGTATAATCCAATGGGAGAACGTCAACTGATCAGCTGTTAATGCACTCAAAACTTATATATGTACTGTATTGTTCAGTGTTTGTATACAGGTACTGTACATGTTCATGTATGCATGTTAACATGGTGGGGATCAAAAAGGAATGATGTTGCTGCAATTACCTATTTGTTGTTATAGGAACAGAGCTATGCTCAGTGTCCTGCCTTCGGTATATTATTTAATTTTACGTGTTTTCCCATGGTTGTAGAACACACTATCACCTCTTGGATCTCATTTTAGTAATTTTGTGCATATTTGCATATAGATTCATGTGTAATAATGAAATTGTTTTCAATTCACTCAGATTCACATATCACTTGGCCTGGGTGATGCTGCTGCTTCTACCACCAAGTAAAATAGTTTTATACATAATTTTTATATATGATTTTCTGATACACATGACTATAATGAGGAACTAGCCTGTAACAAAGTGCATGCTGAATGTATTAGAATTAAGCAGTGACGGTGTTTAATGGTACAGTATGAGACAATGCACAAATAACCCGCACATAGAAAAATGAAACTTATGATATTTCAGTCACCAAGGCTGTGACATACCTCAGTCCTATGCCTTGCCCCTCCTGTTGGTGATGGTGCCAGTGCAAAAAACACACACACTCATTCATTCACTCACTATGATACATGTTAGGCAAGTTTTGGATTGGTGGTAGCTGTGAAGCTTCCTATACTTTATGTAAGGAGCCCTAATAGACTAGAGATAATATCTACATGAGAGAATGTAAAAACCAGTTTTGACTTGGTAGAGAGGCAGCATTAGACTCGTCAGGAACGAGGTTTAGACTAGGCATAATTGAATTAAACTGTTGAGTTGTAGGTTTGAAAAAAAAAAAACTTATGCAAGTTGCTTCATAAGTCATCAGCATGTTTTTCAGAGTAAAAATTAAAATGTTACTCCCACATATTATGAATGCTTTGTGATAAAACAATGTAAAGTGAGGTTTTGCACTTTTAAATTTGGCACTGTGGTACAAAAAAAAATGTATTTTACATTGTGGTGTCTTTGATGCGAGTTATAAGAAGGGGGAAGACAGGTTCATGGTGAAATTCAAGAGCAGCTTCACAAATGTTTAGAAGTGTCACCAGCTATTACAGAAAGCAAGTTCCTTGCTCACAGATTTTATGTATTAGCTTTGACTTGCAGTGTGTATGTCCTATTAGCCTACAAAAAAAAAAAAAATGTCCTGCTTAAATTTAGTTAATGTTGCAGGTTATGTAATCAAGAGATTTGCAAGTGCCTTAACTGGTCACTAGTCTGAATCTGGGCTTTACTGACCAAGATATTACTGAGAGTACTATATATTCAGAATGTAATGGGAATAAAGTACAGGAACAAATCTAGTGTGGGGAATCAGCTGACGTTCTGGCTGGTCCAGGCTGACCCTTGGAAGACATTTGTGACTAGACTGGAGAAGGGTCAGCCTAGGTGGATACAGGCACCAGCAAGCCTCTGTATCGGCTTGGCTGTGCCCGAGAGTGACGACACCAGCACCTGTGTGGCAGTGAAAGCGGTGGCGAGAATAGTTTGGCTAGTGCCTGGTGCTGGCCCATTACATAAGACACAATGGGCCACACTTGCTGTAGATTCCTGTAACTCAAAACTGCTGGAACTGTCTTATCACTGTTCTGTTGACCAATACATCACCACCTTTCAATGCTAACCACACTTTTGGTCCCCGGGTGAGGCAGTTCCGGGGCACCATGGACCTGGTATGAGCGCCCTCATCAGGCGTGGTACAAATGCCAAGTGAGCAAAATAGCCTCCAGACCACACAACCCTGAACAAGAGTAGCAGGACTACGACCCTGCAGGGAGTGTTGTGAGCAACAAAAGATACAAGGAGGCTTGGTCTTGCCGGAGCTGCAGTTTGTTTCTCCTGTTTTACTTAACGGACCACGATTAACACAAGCATGACAGTTGTGGTCAGGGCCACAGAGGGTACAACATGCCTCGGTGGTGCTAAGTATCACCTCACAATCTTAATTTGGGGAAGTCCATGTGTGCCTCGTGTGAGGTACGTACTTTGAAGCTCTTCCACAATTTGTAATCTGGGGAGGAACAACCTGCAGCACCGATTGATGACCAATACTTCTTAACATGTTGACTAAATAATCTCCATTACAAATGGAAATGTAGTTGTCCTGTAATAGACATTCATAATATTTATATTTCTGTTCTCATAGTTCTGGAACATCAGTAATGTCCTCAGTGGAGCACTTAATGATCAGTTGTGTCTCCCACACGTTGCCAATCCTAACACAGTTTCTAATATGGCACACTATTTCTTCAAAACCAACATTTTAGTTTATATGACAGTCACATAACTGACCCAGTACTGATATGTTGACTTGTTTCCAAATTTCTAGTAGTAGTTGCACTATGGCGAGCGTATGGCACACGGTAGGATCAGGTAGCACCATTCCCTTGGGTGGTGGGACAACCAGCACTTGAGCACCTCCTCCCACTCCCTCCTTCCTCACACATGACTAAGATTGACAAGCGCATACATTGTGGTCGACCTTTGATTCCGGGGTAAACAATTTAACATTGAACAATAAATAAAAATCAAATAAATTAAGTCCCCTTCCTTTGGACCTTGTGTTTACGTCGAAATTCTATGTATTTACAGATATTATTTACGATTATATACATGAAAAATGGTATGGCTGAAGTATATACACTAAACATCAGTTGAGGTGGGAGGAATGAGGTGCCCCCGTGGCCGCCGCCGTCTCGTGTCATGGGCATGGCGGACACTGTACGGGCGGGCGGGTGAGGGCGCTGGGGGAAAGGGCCACTCTGTGCGTTGTGTTGTCCTGGGCGTGGGCCATGGGGGTCCACTGGGTACCCTAGGGGTGTCACGTGTGTGTGTGGGTTTTTGTGTTGGAAGGTGGTGCTTGCGGGGGCGCCTGACCTGAGGTGTCACTGTGATAGCAGTGTACCTTGGTTGTTGCCTTGGTCGGGCTGGCCTGCTATGCTGCCTAGGCCGGGTCTTCCCAGTCCCAGTAACTTTACGTGTGTGAGGCGGTGCTTGTATGTTTACTGTGACAGTCGTGTTTACTTCCCGGCTGCCTCGTTCTTGCCTCTGTTTCTGTCTTTGCCTCTCTTTCCTTTGTTTTCTTCTTTCACGACATTTTTTATTCTTACACCTTTTTTGCCTTTTTCTGCACTTCTTTTTTCCTTTAACAACTGTACACGTTTCACACCGTTTTTTACCCTTGATAATGCGACATGGTCGTCTGAAGGGCTGGGAAGTAGTGGTAGTTGTGGTGGTGGCAGTGGTAGTAGTAGTTGTAGTGTATGGCGTAGGCCCTACTGTAGGTGCCAGGGTCACTACACCACCACGCCCTCTCTCACTATCACTACCTGCTGTTGTCATGTTGTACTCATTGTAGCCATCGCAGCGTTGTGGCAGCCGTCCCAAAAGTCGCCTCTGGTACCTTTCGATAATGCGGCGCGCCTCCTGTATCTGTGTCAATCGGTAAAGAAAAAAGTTCTCCTTGCCCAGGTGGCCCTGGACCCGACGTGCACGTTTGATGCGGCCACTGGTGGAGATGGCCAGGTAGCGACCGCTAAAGCGGCGACTCTGCAGTGTGTCGTAGTAAGTTTTCTCCAGCCGCGGCACAAACTCACACTCTGAGCTCCGGTTGCACTG